>QNTS01000267.1:24577-48679 GCA_003317085.1 Hucho hucho | reverse complement strand
GGGGGGGGGGGCAGTGCCCCTGTGACAATAATTTTGGACTCCCTTGTGGCCCCCCTAAATGTGGAGTATGAAATAATTTTTGCATAACACATTTTTGCTATCGTTCTTTTTTTACATCCGTTATTAGACAGTGGCAACCCTGAACACTAATTAAACCCACACATTTACTAGAGGGACATGGTCTTTTGCCTGCTAATGCAGTGAAGAAAACGATAAGACAACAATAACGTCTAATGTAACTGGCCCCTCTAACAGTACAACTGGCCCCAGCTTGGCCTCCCCAGTTGAAATGGTCTAGAACCGCCACTGCATGGGAACCACTACATATGGGACCAACTCACCGCCTCCCACGCCTCCTCAGCACAGCCCAAAGGTCTCACGGCTTTCCTTCCATTGAAAATGAATGCAAAGCGGTGTTTCACCGCGCAGCACTGCTTGCCTCCTCTTTCTCTCTCTATTGTTGTTTAATTCATTCCTCGCTTTCAACAGTTAAATTAAATACGTTTCGTTGTCATTATCTTAATCATTTTAATGACATCCTTGAATAATATAGGACTAGAATAAGATGCAGAAGGCTTTCACTTCTCTTGACGAAGATTGAATGGCTATGGTCTGAATAAATAACTGCTATAGCCTACCGCTATCGCGCGTTCGCTCTTTTTTCAAAATACCCGTGAGTTATATTGGCTGACGCAGGGAGAGCCCTGCAAGATTAAGCCTCTGAATTTGGGGCGGAATTTTGACAATTGGCTGCCGCCCTCCAGCGCCCCTGATCGGCTACTACACCGCCCTTGACACACCAGCCACCAGCTCATAGCGTTGCTGCAGTTCCTGCCCCCACCCCATTCCCGCTTCTCCCGAAATCCACTCCCACTATCCTTGGTAGCTATGGGGATGTGTGTATGTATATGGGGTTATCCAATTGTGAAACAATAATAAAAATGAATCTGCCAATTAAATGATTGTATTTTAATTTGTTTGTGTGTGACGAAGACGATTAGTGATTAAGGCAGTAGCCTAAACTAGTCTGTTAACATTACCTAGCTACTACTAGTGGATATAATTTTAGCTAAAAGTAATCGATAGAGATTTGAAACATTTTGCTACCATGTCTAAGAGACAAAAACTATCAGGAAGCGAATATCAACAAAAAAAAGCAATGAGAAAAGAGGAACAATCTCTAAACCAAAGAAATTCGCTGGTGAAATGTATCAGCGTGCAGCATTGTCCATCAGCCAGTGTGGAGAATAACAAGCCTAGGAGGACAGGCCATTCATTCGCCGAGAACGACGAGCTCCCGTTTGCTGATTGTAGCTGCGAAGAGGGCAAACCGGAGGAGTCCGAGCCATGCACTTCCACTGATGATGAAAACTCTGTCTGGACAAGAACAGGTGGTCGCACCAGGCCTAGCCACACCTCCAAAATATAGGAATGGATCTTTACGGGATATGTTAGTGCAGGCTGGGCCACATCAGCGTAAGGAGGGAAATTTCCCAAGAGATGAGGGGCCACAAAAGTTGTCGGTGGCCCACTACAATAGGAGGATGGCGAACGGGGAGAGAGTGGAGAGACCAAGGCTTGTCTGTTCCAGGCAAAACGATGCAGCCTTCTGTTTTTGCTGCTTTTTTTCACACGAGTACAAATCTGTGCTGGTCAGGGATGGAACCAGGGACTGGAAGAATCAGTTCCACCTCCGCAGCTCGCATGAGAAGTCGCATGACCACCTAGATAGTTTCCAGAGGTGGAAGGAGCTGGAGATCAGGCTGGTGTCCAAGCAAACTCCGATGTTTTGGTTTCAGGACCATGGACAGCTACCGAGAGAAACCATCGCTGACTGCAATGCAGCACCACAGTAGAGGAAAGAGACCACTCTAGGTGGAGATGAAATAAATAAATGTTTGAAACTGATGTTGGACAATCAAATTCGATATGTAAATAAACGAAATACGTTAAGGCTGGGTCATTGACATAAAGCTTATTTTACACCGCTCCAGCGAAACGAGGCCCGCCATGCATTTATGAAAGCAGTCGTTTCCAAAGCTCAAATGATCTTACAGTTCTACAGAAATACTAAAATATATGTTAAATATGTTGTATGAAAGTATTATTTTTATTGTAATTGTGACAATTATGGGGTCGTGCCATGTGTGATAACAGGGATATTATTAATAAGAAACTCGTTTTCGTACTATAGGTAGTAGGTTGCATAGTGATAGCCACATTGTAACTCTCCGATGCAAGGGTTAAATATAACTGGAGCTTATTGGTGGTAAGTCTACCTGTTTGACAGACACAATTATCCTCTCCATAGATGTCGGTATAGTTAAATACTCCAAAACAAGCTCTAAAATGCCCGCGAAGACGTGACTCCGATGCATATGGAGATATATTGATCTGAAGCTAAACTGCAGCCTATACTATTCGAGGAGATAAAAAAAATACTTTGCTATTCTGTCCCTATTAATTGAGCTTTTCTCTTTCTGAAAAGAGAAGATGTTTGTTTAAATCCAGGCAGCTTTTAGGGGAGCACTTCTGTTGTTGGGTTAAACAACGGACGAGTAGCCAGTAGTTGAAGCGTACAGTTTTCTGCGTCAGTAGAGCCTCTGTCTGAGTGGAAAGGTAACTTTTGAAAGTGCCATGCTTAGATTCATAAGGATGTCTTAGATGTAATTATTTTTGTCTCGCCTAGGGCGGCAGAACATCCAGGGCATTGGTGGTTTTATCAATGTAATCAGATTGAAAATATGTTATTGACATTGAACTGATTATATAGCCCACTAACCAGATGTGTAAAAAGTGTGTTTAATTTGTAGCATAGGCCTATTAATTGGGCTGCTATTATGTTCTGTTCCTCCGACTTTTAGCAGAGAAAAAAAATGTCCCAAGGCCAAACCTATGGGGGGCAGGAGATTTTTGTGCTGATTTATTCAACATTCAGCAAACAAGAGCTTGCGTCCCTCTTTGAATAGTCTATTGGTTTGAGAAATGAAAAAAAAAAAATGTCCAGCAAGCTATTCTACTCTAGCTTTTCCTGCATGGGAGTCCAAGAGCTAAGGAGCGTTTTTTAAGGAGAGAGCACAGGTGCGTTTATATTGCACTAGAGACGAATGCTATAAATTGGAAGCTTATTATGCATAACCCCATACTTAGCTAAATATAAGGCTAATACTGCATTGAATTTATCACCTGAAAAGGGTAGGCTATGACATATATATATATATAGGGCTATATATCAAAATAGAATAGGATTATCTATTTTGGGTGCAATTTGAATGGAGTTGATGGAGAGAGAAAGACTGCTAGAGAGTGCTCGCGCGTGCACTCAATTAAAGCAACGACATTTCAGCGATAGGCTGTTTTAAAACTCCGCAGCTGCAATGAAAAAAAATCTTTACAATAAAAAAATAAGGTGACCCCCGAAAGCCAGATGGAGATGGGTAATTTAGACGAGAAATCTGTCTTTATATTCATGTAGTGTATATTATACTGCAGCAAATGCAGGCCTATCTGTCACAAGAAAAAAAGTGACCATGATGAGATGAAACATTGTGCATTGTGAACTGCGCTCCATACTGAGATGGCCGGTGTGCCACCACCACCCTGAGCATTGATGATTCATCATGCAGAGGCCGTAGAGATATGCTGTTCATATAAATAATCAGTGGCGACCCATCATTCAGGGCGGGTGCCACGTTAACAGGTTGCCTGTTTTGCATGTTATTTTGGGATTAATGTGTCACATATCAATTTGCAAACAATGTAAAAAAATCACTAATTTGCATTGAGTTAATATAGCGGCACACGAATGCACGGCTGAAGCTCTGCGTTGTGTTTGGTTGATTGAGACTATAGACGTGGACTTCGGAGATCAGGTTGTTTTAATGAATCAGAATTCACTCTCGGCATCCAAAACAAAAAACAAAACGTTTGTAGAGCACAAATATATTCTGCGAATCATCGCCTCTTTCTCTCATAGTGCATCAACATGATTTGAGCACGATTACACTGGCAAAACATAAATACACACTCCCCTATATTCCCAGGATGCAGGCATGCATAATAACAAATCAGCATTCTATATTAATATATGAACCTGGTGAAATTCACAAAGTACTTTAACAACTGTTACACAAACATGATCTCTTTTTTTGCTTTCTTGAGTAAGGCAGCTCCAAAATGTAGGTTTTTCAGCATAGCACAGTGATTTATGTGGTGGTGGGTCAGCCAGCGGAAAATAAGGAGCACATGAGTTGGTAAGGTTCTCTAGTTGCGCGGTGAGTGTTCTGCCACTCATGGGGACACTACCTCACTGCCAAATCTAAGGGTACAGCTCGAAAATTCAAGCCCCTTGGGTGCTGCCATAGAGTTACATTAGAAGTGTCCATCCAAGAAGGCTCATGGTCATTTAAATCTTAGCTAGCAGTCATCATCATGAATCAAGTCAACAATCTACAGCCAAATTATTTTTAATCCTTGTCATATGAAGAGAAATAATGAAGAGAAATGACAGATAAAACGTAACAGTGCTCATCGGCCATTGGACATAAACATTACACAACAAGTTGGAAATCACAAATTCAACAATGAGTGGTTTGGAAGGAATCAGTGGTTAACTGCAAGCATTGCAAAGCAATCACTAGCCTGCTATTCAGTGCAGTGGGTGTTTGGTCCCAATTCTGTGTTTAAGGGTCTCTTTTCCTAGCTTAAAATTATAAACATTCAACATTGGCCATGCTGTCAATCCAGCATGATTTCTGCCACGCCCAAAACAACTCAGAACTGGGAAATCTGACTTCAGTGAGTTCAAGACAGCTGGGAACCCGGGGAAAAAACAGCTCTGACTGGGAAAATACATTTTGAACGGTCATCCAACTCGGAATTGTAAGTCGGGTACTCGGGCCTCTTTCTAGAGCTATGACCTGAAGATCAGTGATGTCATCATGATTCAACCTTGTTTTTTTCAGAGTTCCCAGTTGTCTTGAAAGCACCATAAATCCAGTGAATGCCCGACTTTGATGACAAAGTTTGATGACAAAATTTGCCCACACACACACACACCACCTTTCTGTTCAAGTGAGCACAGCACAACAAGGTGAGTCCAAAAATGTATTGTATGCTGCTGCATAAATTATGTAATATGCCAAGGAGATATGTATACTGTAGCTAAGAAAGTATTATTAAGTGTATGTTGTGTAGTAAGCTGTTAGTAGCCCATGTGCCTCACCCTAATAATCTTAATTCTGCCTACTGTTCTGACTTGGTGGTGCACATGTAGCCTATAACCTGTTTTAGTGAAATGTATTCATAGAATATTGTTAGAGCTATCATTGTCTGCTTATATGCCCCCTTTATTTATCCTATGGTTTTGACTTGTTGTACAGGGAGAACACTGTAAGAACGGTATGTTCTGAATTCTGTCACTGTACATTTCAAAAGTGCTGATCAAATAGTTATATTGACTACGTCCATCCTAGCTCGCTCATTAATGGTCTAATCGAAATTACGGATTGCCTCTTATCCGCTTGCCGTCCTCTTATGCCATAGTTTGTACATCTCAATTGTCAGTAGAAACCACATTTTTTTATGCAAGTCAGCCATATCAGCTATGTTTTTTTTAAAGTCAGTAAATGAGACTGAATGAACTGTTTCGCTGCCAGACAATGCGCCGCTGATAGCCAGGTGTAGCAGTGGTAAGGTGTTGGGACTCTGCTGTTGGGCAGCTTTATGTAGGCCCCAACAGTTTGTTGGCACAGCTTGTCACCGTTATAGTGCATTTAATGTATTGTTTATTGTTGTGTTGTGTAGTGGCTTTGCTGGCATGCATCCCCCCCAAAGAATTGTTTGCCCTACCAAGATTTACATGCTAAAATCGACACTGTAAATAATGTATTATAATTTACCAGTTTCTCGCAGTTATTTATTCCGGGCAAAGGAGTGGTTTTGGGCGGTAAATCCCGGTAAATCTCAGTAACCAGGTTCCCGCCATTCAAACCTAGTGTGGATCCTATTGGTGCAGGTCCTTCAGGCGGGTGTCTCACAGTTCTGGGAGGGTATCTTGCTGGTCTGGGTGGGTGTCCCTTGCTCTGTTGCTCCTGTGTGAGGTGCTGGGGCTGCGGTTGAGGGTGATGTCCTTCAGGTTCCTGGCAAAGATTTTTATTTATTTTTATTTCACCTCTATTTAACCAGGTAGGCAAGTTGAGAACAAGTTCTCATTTACAACTGCGACCTGGCATGGGGGCTGCTGCCTTGTAGAGGTAGACCTGGTCGTGAAGGCTGTTCAAGTCCATGATGGAGTGGTGGGCCAGGTAGATGTTAGGTTTTGAGGCACAATCCTGGGAAATGCTTGCATGGACCCACTGTATGGTGGAAAGGTGAATGTCTTTTTGTGGTCGCAGGGTGGAAATTACCACTAATAAGTTAGGGAATGAGGAAGAAGCTTTTTCAATCACTCCTGGAAAGGGCTGTGGCCACCCTTTCCTGTTGCGCCCTCAGGTAATTTGTGTCTGTGTGAATTATGATGTGGCTGGGGGACCCTAGTCGGTCCTCTGACAGCATCTTCGTGGCACGCCAGGTGTTTGGACACCAGGGTTTAGCCACTTTGTGTTTTGGAAAAAGTTTATTCTCATCATGTAGTTCCCATTTCAGTAAATGAGGAGCACAATATCTGCCTTTTGTGTGTCCTTGGTGGGTGTGGGGGTGTTGTCAGGAGAGCTATCTGGGGGCTGACAAAGAGGGGTGCCAGGAGGGGGAGTCTGCTGGGTTGGTGCAGGTTCTGTATGGTCGGGGTTTGGTATAGAATGAGTTTTTTCTTTTATACAATTCAGTACAGTTCGGATATTGCATGTTCATAATTTCCGTCCAGTTTTGTTCTCTGGCTGCAGTACAAATCAAAACAACAGCTACACATGCTCACGTGCCTGGACTGCAAATTGCACCCTGTGCACATTTAGCTATCATCTTATTAAGTGACATGTCACATTAGTCGAATTTAACTTCTTTATTAATATTAAACGAGACCCTTTGACCAGTCGCTGAAAAGGTACAAAGAAAATGTAAGTTATAACTTTAGCTAGCTAGTACACCAGTAATTGGTTTATATGTTTTTGGAAAACTGAAATGCCTTGACAGTACAAACAGCATTAACGTTAGCAAGCTAGTGAGCGGCAAACTTAAAAACATTGTTTCGTGTGATAGCTACATTCAACTTTTTCAAATGAACATTTTATCTCTTCTAATAAAATTTCTAAATGTTGCTGTGGTGCAATTATGTGTGCGTTGTGTACTTTGGGAATTTCTGATGCCTTGCCAAACTGACAAGCGCTAATAAGAAAACTATTTCAAGATGTTACTATTCCCTCTGCTAAAATGTAATGTAATCCAGCCCTAAGACAAGTGAACTGGAACAAAGTCTCGTTGTTGTGTGGTAAATATTGCATATCTAATAAGTTGAAAGAAGTATCATACAAACTCAATCATACCGTTTACCCTGTAATATACACAGATTTAAAATAGCTATTGATAACAAATTTGTATTTTGTGGTTGTGACCCAGAAACTCTTGACCATTTATTTTGGGACTGTTCTTATGTCAGAAGATTTTGGAGTGAGAGAAGATTTAATTTGAAAGGAAACAACTATTCATGTTAATCTGAGAGACTCTGATTCTTAATATTTTTTTTTATCCAAATGATATGGACCCTGATTTAACTTTCATTGTTAACTTGTTTATTTTTCATGGAAGATTCTTTATCCATAAAATGATTAAGTTCTGCGTCCATAAAACGCAGAACAGACCCCTCATCACATTATTTAAGATAGAATTGAAATATTATTTTTTAAATTATCAGTAAATGTAAAAACAAAAATGCAATAAAACGTTTTGACAAATTGAAAAATACCACTGTTTGTTAGGTTTATGTACTCTTGCATGTATATTTCTGTTTTTGTATTTGTTGTGTTCATAATACTAATTAAAATTAAATATAAAAAAAAACACTGACAAGCGCTAGTATTGCAAAGCGGAAGTGGTCCGCGAGTGAATTTTGCGTAATGATTGACAGGAGAGCGAACTGAAGAGAAAGAGAAATGGCGCCTCAATGCCACACTAACTGAGGCGGTGCACAGACGGACAGACACATTAAACGAGTGCAAGTAAACGGACAAATCATGGTGAAATCAAGAAAGAACTCCCGGCACAAGCCGAGCACTCCCTTCATCTCGTCCAGGACCCGGTCTTCCGCCAGAAATCCCTCCAACTCTGAAGAACATGTAAGCCGGGTTATTTTCTTCACTGCCCGGCTAATGGAACGTTAGCTATAATATGGCTAACTAGTTAGCCTTGGCCTCAAGCTGCTTCTCAGTGTTTGTTGTTGTTGTCATCAACCCTGCTACAGTGTTTGACACCAATGCAATTGATTTCACGAATACATGTGACATTGTATGTTCGCCATAAGAACGGACGCCATTACATGAATGATAGCCTTCAGGGTAACGTTAGCTTCCTAACTGACTGCCAGCTCTAAGTTGCCGGAGTTCCCTTTGTGTTTATTATGCCTACCGACTGCAGGACACCATTTAGCCCGCTAGCTAACTAGCCTGTTTTTAGTGTGCCGCTCGACAGCCCGAAACAAAGTGACGCTGCAGTTGACGTGTTATCGATACGCGTGTTGTATTGCTGACCGGGTTTACATGCAACGTCAATACATGACAGTCTAGTAGTCTTAGCCGTGTCGTTGTGGGGGAAGGGAACCCGATGAGCCCCGATGGCTCACAACAGTTGGCTGGCTATCGTCCTTTTTAACTATTTCGCTCAACGTTAGTTCGCTATCGCTAGCTTGAAGGTGAAGTCGTTGAACTTTTGGGTTTTGAAAGAAACTCGAGGTGTTAACTTGTACGGGATGCCGTCGACATATTCAGGTTGAAATTGTCTGGAAAGATCTTCATTAACGTTAACTGCCTCAAGTGTTTCTCTAGGATTTGGAGCATTAATGTTGAGTCAGAACAATACTAGGAAGTTGGCTACAAATGTAAACAATGTGATGGAAGTTAAATGTAGCTAACAAGCTGTTGTGGATACAATTAAACATCGAAAAACGAATAGGGACAACTGTTGTTTCGTTAGCTACGCTCTTGGGTGCTTTAAACTGAAGCATTTGTGATTATTTTGCCAGCTATTTTGTCATGAATGATCATGGAAATATGGCATGAGTTCTGTAACGTTAACTTAGTTAGGTGTTGTGCAGTAAGTTTAAACTTTTCGGCACTTAGCAGGTTTGATTGGATACCTGAACAAATGTACTGTTCATGTATTTGAAATGGAGATGAGTCGTAAGAGTAAAATTCAGATTTGTATCACTTCTTGGTAATTGCTAACACAACGCAGGACAGCCAGTCAGATCTGGGGCTAGCGGATGTCATCAAACGGCTCAGCAGTGATAGCGGTTGATAACATCCATCTATTTAGCGTTACCAGCATATTTTCAATCAACCTTTACATGGCGATACTTTAAAAACACCGGTATCTTCGAAACTCCCATCGCTAGTTGCAGGTGGAACGTTTGAAGTTAGAAAATGGTCAGTTATTAAATCAAATCAATTTTTGAAATTACTTTGTCAACGCTAAACTTGATTTCTGAGTTGCACACATGATGTGCAGCACTTCGGGGTGGACACCCACCTGTCCCGACCAATGAGAGAAAACAAAAGATACTCAAAGTATTAGGGCTGTCCCCGACTGAAAAAAAAAATATTTGGTCGTCTGACATTCTCTTATGTGTATTTCTCCATACGTGTTTTTATAAAATCACAAAGCATTGACATGGTCTGATGCTTACGGTTTGACGCCTCACGAGGGCGCTAGAGATCTAGATAACCAGAAGAAAAATACCTTTACCTGCCTGACCCAACTATTCTCCCCGCTATTGCTGGCTTTCGCAGATTCTGCCATTACTCTCCTGAAGTTGCCGGTAATAGGTTACACGAGGAGTCGGCCACCTTTCTCATGTTGAATGCCAATTTCTTACCATTTCAACCGATCTGTGTGCCAGTTATGGTTTTCATATGCACAGTTTCGTGAAACACTTTAATTTATAATAACGTCTTCATATCTCAAAATTTGGGTAATTAACATTCTATCTAAATGAAAATGATACAAACCTAAAAAGTAACTTCTATTGCCATTGCTAACTATATGTAAAAATAGCCTACATAAAGCCAACAAATAAAAACATTCCATCCTGCAGGTAGAAAATATCCTGATAAAAATAATTATCCAATAAATCACATTGGCTACACATGGCCTGTCTGCAGCGAACTTGAAACATTGTATCAACTAGTTAATTGGGTCCAGCACCAAAGCTTGCACTAGCGAACTTGCACCATTGTATAACATTTTCTGCTTGAACTCATGTTAGTCTTATAGAATATTAGCTCAAAAGTATTGTTGGGCTCCTGCACCTAAATAGAAATAGTACCACCACCCAAAGCGTGTGTGAGCAAGGAGGCCTACAAACCTGACTCCGTTACACCAGCTCTGTCAGGAGGAATGGGCCACCCAAAATGAGTACCATAACCTATTTCAGTCCAAATCAAGCACTGCTAAGTAGTAATCAGGTAGGCCTATTTCATGACGTTTCCACTGGATCAGAGGATGACATTTTCCGCTTCCACGCTGAGTGGTTATCGAAAGCTGGAAAGAATTAAAGTAGCCTAATGGCCTACTTCTGTGTCCACGTCCTTAATGAACATTGACAGCAGCGCTCCAAACAAAAGACAATAGCTGTGTTCGAATACTCATACTAACCATACTATTTGTGATGTAATATGCTTATTGGTCATAGTATGGATATAGTTAGTATGCCAAAAGTTCCCAGATGTCGTACTACATTCGCCAAGATACGAAGTATCCAAGCAGTGGATGCTTTATCTGCTTTTAGGGCCCACAATGCAATTCTTCAGAAAATGGGTGTGGCTTCACATCGTTTTCAGATTAGAAGAAAATGGCGGAAAATATGCAGCAGAAGTCCGACTAGAGTGGATACAAATTCATTGCTTTAACAAATTATGACAAATGTTAAGCAATGTAATGACTTTAAAAACAAGTTACCTTACACTTTATGTTGGCTGACAAATCAATCCCAGAACAACAGCAAAGGACATTGTGAAGATGCTGGAGGAAACGGGTACAAAGTATCTATATCCACAGTAAAACGAGTCCTATATCGACATAACCTGAAAGGCTGCTCAGCAAGGAAGAAGCCACTGCTCCAAAACCGCCATAAAAAAGCCAGACTACGGTTTGTAACTGCACACCATCCCAACCATGAAGCATGGGGGTGGCAGCATCATGTTGTGGGGGTGCTTTGCTGCAGGAGGGACTGGTGCACTTCACAAAATAGATGGTATCATGATGGAGGAAAATTATGTGGATAAATTGAAGCAACATCTCAAGACATCTTTCAGGAAGTTAAAGCTTGGTCGCAAATGGATTTTCCATATGGACAATGACCCCAAGCATACTTCCAACGTTGTGGCAAAATGGCTTAAGGACAACAAAGTCAAGGTATTGGAGTGGCCATCACAAAGCCCTGACCTCAATCCTATAGAGAATTTGTGGGCAGAACTGAAAAAGCGTGTGTGAGCAAGGAGGCCTACAAACCTGACTCAGTTACACCAGCTCTGTCAGGAGGAATGGGCCAAAATTCACTCAACTTATTGTGGGAAGCTTGTGGAAGGCAACCTGAAACGTCTGACCCAAGTTAAACAATTTAAATGCAATGCTACCAAATACTCATTGAGTGCATGTAAACTTCTGACCCACTGGGAATGTGATGAAAGAAGTGAAAGCTGAAATAAATAATTCTCTATTATTCTGTTATTTCAAATTCTTAAAATAAAGTGGTGATCCTAACTGACCTAAGGCAGGGAATTTTTACTAGGATTTAATGTCAGGAATTGTGAAACTGAGTTGAAATGTATTTGGCTAAGGTGTATGTAAACTTCCGACTTCAACTGTATATGTAATTGTCATTATTACAAATATAAGAATACTGTGAACACTTTTATTTTAACTTAATACATAAATCAAATCTATTTAGTCTGAAATATATAATGAAACCATGTTCAATTTGGTTTAAATAATGCAAAAACAGTGTTTTGAGATTTAAAGTGTAATATGTCCCATGTAAAAAATCAAACGTTTAAGTTCCTTGCTCAGAACATGAGAACATTTGAAAGCTGGTGGTTCAATATTCCCAGTTAAGAAGTTTTATGTTGTAGTTATTATGGCAATTATGACGCGTCAACTATTTCTCTCTACCATTTGTATTTCATATACCTTTGACTATTGGATATTCTTATAAGCACTTTAGTATTGCCAGCCTAATCTCGGGAGTTGATAGGCTTGAAGTCATAAACAGCGCTGTGCTTCAAGCATTACGAAGAGCTGCTGGCAAACTCAGTAAAGTGCTGTTTGGATGAATGCTTACAAGCCTGCTGCTGCCTACCACCGCTCAGTCAGACTGCTTTATCAAATCATAGACTTAATTATAATATAATAAACACAGAAATATGAGCCTTTGGTCATTAATATGGTAAAATCCTGAAACTATCATTTCGAAAAACAAAACTTTTATTCTTTCAGTGAAATATGGAACCGTTTCGTATTTTATCGAACGGGCGGCAACCCTAAGTCTGAATATTGCTGTTACATTGCACAACCTTAAATGTTATGTCATAAATTTCTGGTAAGTTAGTTCACAGTTCTCAACGAGCCAGGCGGCCCACACTGCTGCATATACCTTGACTTTGCGTGCACTGAACGCAAGAGAAGTGACACAATTTCCCTAGTTAATATTGCCTGCTAACATACATTTATTTTAACTAAATATGCAGGTTTAAAAAAATGTACTTCTGTGTACTGATTTTAAGAAAGGCATTGATGTTTATGGTTAGGTACATTTGTGCAAAGATTGCGCTTTTGTTAAATCATCACCCGTTTGGCGAAGTTGAAGTAGGCTGTGATTCGATGATAAATTAACAGGCACCGCATTGATTATATGCAACGCAGGACAAGCTAGTTAACCTAATAATATCAACCATGTGTAGTTAATTAGTGATTATGTGAAGATTGATAGTTTTTTTTATAAGAGAAGTTTAATGCTAGCTAGCAACTTACCTTGGCTCCTTGCAGCCACAAGGTCCTTTTGACGCTGCACTTGCGTAACAGGTGGTCAGCCTCCCACGCAGTTTCCTTGTGGATTGCAATGTAATCGGCCATAATCGGCGTCCAAAAAGGCCAATTACCGGTTGTTATGGAAACTTGAAATTGGCCCTAATTAATCGGCCATGCCTATTAATCGGTCAACTTCTAATATAAGGTCCCACAGTTGACCGTGCATGTCAGAGCAAAAACCAAGCCATGAGGTCGACGGCATTGTCCGTATAGCTCCGAGGCAGGATTGTGTAGAGGCACAGATCTGGGGAATGGTACCTAAAATGTCTGCAGCATTGAAGGTCCCCAGGAACACAGTGTTTTTCAGCTGCAGGGACTGGGAGACTAGTCAGGATCGAGGGAAAGATGAACAGAGCAAAGTACAGAGCTCCTTGATGAAAGCCTGCTCCAGAGCGCTCAGGACTTCAGACAGGGCTGATGGTTCACCTTCCAACAGGACAACAACCCTAAGCACACAGCCAAGACAACCCAGGAGTGGCTTTGGGACAAGTCTCTGAATGTCCTTGAGTGGCCCGGCCAGAGCCCGGACTTGAACCCGATCGAACATCTCTGGAGAGACCTGAAAATAGCTGTGCAGCGATGCTCCCCATCCAACCTGACAGAACTTGAGCGGATCTGCAGAGAGGAATGGGAGAAACTCCCCAAATACAGATGTGCCAAGCTTGTAGCATCATACCCAAGAATACTCGAGACTGTAATCGCTGCAAAAGGTGCTTCAACAAAATACTGCGTAAAGGGTCTGAATTACAATCAACCAGTCGACTAACAGCCCTACTGAGTATACATTTTTTGATTACTTCATGTAGCAAAGATTTTATTTTAATAAATTTGCATTTCCTAAATTCCAACGTCCCCCTGTCCCCCCTGCAACTATCCATCCATGGGAGTTTAGAAGACCCTAACTTCCAAATCGAGAACAAAGAAAGGATGAGCAAGTAAAGGTTAGTCTAAAAGATTCTGATTTAAGGATGAATAGCAGCTTGTAGCTCTACGGCTGAGGTTAATCTGGAGCAAGAATAGTGGTTCCAGTCCTTCATAGCATAGGTGTTAGGGCTTGTAATTTCCAGGGACCTCATGATACGAAATTATAAAAATACTTTTTTTATATATTTATGTGGACACTCCTTCAAATGAGTGTTTTTGTCTATTTCAGCCACATCGGTTGCTGACAGATGTATAAAATATAGCACAGTCATGCAATCTCCATAGACAAATATTGGCAGTAGAAGGGCCTTACTGAAGATCTGTGACTTTCAACGTGGCACTGTCAGTCAGTTCGTCAAATTTCTGCCCTGCTAGAGCTACCCCGGTCAACTTAAAGTGCTGTTATTGTGAAGTGGAAACGTCTAGGAGCAACAATGGCTCAGCCGCAAAGTGGTAGACCACACAAGCTCACAGAGCGGGACAGCCGAGTGCTGGAGCACGTAAAAGTTGTCTGTCCTCAAATCATATCAAATTTTATTTGTCACATGCGCCGAATACTACAGGTTTAGTTCTTACAGTGAAATGCTTACTAACTACAAGCCCGTAACCAACAATGCACTTTTAAGAAAAAGTGTTAAAAAATAGATAAATAAAAGTAACAAATAAGTAAAGAGCAGCAGTAAAATAACAATAGCGAGGCTATATACAGGGTGTACCGGTACAGAGTCAATGTTAGTCGAGGTGATTGAGGTAATATGTACATGTAGGTAGAGTTATTAAAGTGACTATGCATAGGTAATAACTGTGTAGCAGCAGTGTAAAAGAGGGCTGGGAGCGACGCAAATAGTCCGGGTAGCCATTTTATTAGCTTTTCAGGAGTCTGATGACTTGGGGGTAGAAGCTGTTAAGTTGTTTTTTGGACCTTGACTTGGCGCTCCGGTACCTTTTGCCGTGCGGTAGCAGAGAAAACAGTCTGAGTACAGTGGCTGGGGTCTTTGACAATTTTTGGGCCTTTCTCTGACACCGCCTGGTATAGAGGTCCTGGATGGCAGGAAGCTTGGCCCCAGTGATGTACTGGGCCGTACACACTACCCTCTGTAGTGCGGTGAGAGGCAGAGCAGTTGCCATACTAGGCAGTGATGCAACCAGTCAGGATGCTCTCGATGGTGCCGCTGTAGAACCTTTTTGAGGATCTGAGGACCCATGCCAAATCTTTTCAGTCTCCTGAGGGGAAATAGGCTTTGTCGTGCCCACTTCACGAGTCATGACTGTCTTGGTGTGTTTGGACCATGATGATTTGTTGTTGATGTGGACACCAAGGAACTTGAAGCTCTCAACCTGCTCCACTACAGCCCCGTCGATGAGAATGGGGGCGTGCTTGGTCCTCATTTCCTGTAGTCCACAATCATCTCCTTTGTCTTGATCATATTGAGGGAGAGGTTGTTATCCTGGCACCACACAGTCAGGTCTCTGACCTCCTCCCTATAGGTTCTCATCGTTGTCAGTGATCAGGCCTACCACTGTGTCATCTGCAAATTGAATGATGGTGTTGGAGTTGTGCCTGGCCATGCAGTCATGAGTGAACAGGGAGTACAGGAGGGGACTGAGCACGCACCCCTGAGGGGCCCCCGTGTTGAGTATCAGCGTGGTGGATGTGTTGTTACCTACCCTTACCACCTGGGGGCGGCCCGTCAGGAAATCCAGGATCCAGTTGCAGAGGGAGGTGTTTAGTCCCAGGGTCCTTAGCGATGAGCTTTGAGGGCACTGTGATGTTGAACACTGAGCTGTAGTCAATTAATAGCATTCTCACATAGGTGTTCCTTTTGTCTAGGTGGGGAAGGGCAGTGTGGAGTGGAGTTGAGATTGTGTCATCTGTGAATCTGTTGGGGAGGTATGCAAATTGGAGTGGGTCTAGGGTTTCTGGGATAATGCTGTTGATGTGAGCCGTGACCAGCCTTTCAAAGCACTTCATGGCTACAGATGTGAGTGCTACGGGTCGGTAGTCATTTAGGCAGGTTACCTTAGTGTTATTGGGCACAGGGACTAAGGTGGTCTGCTTGAAACATGTTGGTATTACAGACTCAGTGACAGGTTGAAAATGTCATTGAAGACACTTGCCAGCTGGTCAGTGCCTGCTTGGAGTACACGTCCTGGTAATCCATCTGACCCTGTGACCTTGTGAATGTTACCCTGTTTAAAGGTCTTACTCACATCGGCTACGGAGAGTGTAATCACACAGTCGTCCGGAACGGCTGAGGCTCTCATACGTGTTTGTTACTTGCCTCGAAGCAAGCATTGAAGTAATTTAGCTTGTCTGGTAGGCTTGTCACTGGGAAGCTCGTGGCTGTGCTTCCCTTTTGTAGTCTGTAGTAGTTTGCAAGCCCTGTATTGATGCTTTGCCTGTTTGATAGTTCGGAGGGCATAGCAGGTTTTCTTCCGGGTTAGTCCTACTCCTTGAAAGCGACAGCTCTGCCCTTTAGCTCAGTGGAGATGTTGCCTGTAATCCATGGCTTCTCGTTGGGGTATATACATACCGTCACTGGGGACGATGTCATTGATGCACTTATTGATGAAGCCAGTGACTGATGTGGTGTACTCAATGCCATCGGAAGAATCCCAGAACATATTCCAGTCTGTCCTTGCAAAACAGTCCTGTAGCTTAGCATCTGCTTCATCTGACCACTTTTTTTTATTGATTGAGTCCCTGGTGCTTCCTGCTTTCATTTTTGCTTGTCAGCAGGAATCAGGGGGATAGAATTATGGTCAGATTTGCCAAATGGAGGGCGAAGGAGAGCTTTGAACGTGTCTGTTTGACCTCTGCTTGCACATTTAACAGGCTGGTAGAAATAAGGTCAAATGGATTTTAGTTTAAAGTCCCCCTCTACTAGGAGCACCACCTCTGGATGAGCGTTTTCCTGTTTGCTTATGGCCGTAAACAGCTCGTTTACGGCCGTCTTAGTGCCAGCATCGGTTTGTGGTGGTAAATAGACAGCTACGAAGAATGTAGATAAAAACTCTCTTGGTATATCGTGTTGTCTACAGCTTATCATGAGATACTCTACCTCAGGCGAGCAAAACCTAGAGACTTCCTTAATTCCGTGCACCAGCTGTTTACAAATATACATAGACCGCCACTCCTTGTCTTACCAGAGGCTGCTGTTCTATCCTGCAGAAAAAAAGTAAAACCTGCCAGCTGTATGTTATTAATGTCGTCGTTCAGCCACGACTTGGTGAAACATAAGATATTATAGTTTTTAATGTCCCGTTGGTAGGATATGTGCTTATAGTTTGTCTACTTTATTATCCAATGATTGTACGTTGGCTAATAGGACCGATGGTCAAGGCAGATTACCCATTCGCCGTCGGATCCAAGTAGGGTTGCAAATTTTTTGAATATTCAGAGGTGGAAACTTTCTATGGGAATTAACGGGAATATATGCACATTAATACCATCTGGCCCTGTGACCTTGTGAATGTTGTTTTTTTGCATTGGATATATTTACCATATCATATGGAGTCCGAAACACAAGCCTTTTACCTTATCATACACAAGTAGACATAATTGTAAATTATGAAATCCTTCCAATAGAAATAAAAAAACTATTTAGTTACGAATTGAACTTTAATTAAATGAGTTGACTCTTTACATGGCATGATTTCACTGAACAACAAAAGGAAGGGAATATTGAATGATCCCCAATGAGCCATCGCATCTCCCAAAAACATTTACAACATACATCTGTAAAATGATTGTCTAGAAAAAATGGTCTTCTCCCTGGACCTCCTCAATGTCCACCTCTTGAACATCAGACTGAGGCCTCGTCTTCACTGTCACTTTCCAACCTCGTTGAGGATGGCTTGTTGTCAGGCTCAAAAAGCCCAAAATATGCCGGGATTTTTCAACCCTTGTATTGGTCAGCCTGTTGCATGCTTTGGTGTGTGTGTGTGTGTGTGTTCCCAAACAAGGACCAGTTGCCCTCCGAGGCGGCTGCTGATGGTGGGATTTGGAGGATAATGAAGGCAACAGGGGAAAGAGCCTCAGATCCACAAAGTCCCTTCCACCAGGTGGCTAATGAGATATGTTGGCACGACTGCCATATTGCATCTCCAGCCCAAAGCCCTTGCTTGGAAGTGTACTTCGCCAGACTGCCAAGAACCTTGCCCTCATCCAGGCCAAGGTGGCGAGACATGGTAGTGATGAGACCATAGGCCTTGTTGATCTCTGCACCAGACAGGATGCTCTTGCCAGCATACTTGGGGTCCAACATGTACGCTGCAGTGTGTATTGGCTTCAGGCAGAAGTCTTCACGCTTTTTGATGTATTTCTGAACCGCAATTTCCTCTGCTTGGAGCAACAGTGGGCAGGGCAGTATGGATTTATTATCTTACATCTGCAAGCAGAGTCTGAACATCAGACAGGATGGCATTGTCTCCCTTAATCCGTGCAATGGCTACTGCTATAGGTTTCAGGAGTTTCAGGCTGCTTACCACTCTCTCCCAATATACATCATCCAGGAGGATCCTCTTGATGGGGCTGTCAATATCGGCAGACTGATATGGCCATTTCTTGGAGACTCCTTCCCCTCCAGGAGTCTGTCAAACATGATGACAACACCACCCCAACAGGTGTTGCTGGGCAGCTTCAATGTGGTGCTCTTATTCTTCTCACTTTGCTTGGTGAGGTAGATTGCTGCTATAACTTGATGACCCTTCACATACCTAACCATTTCCTTGGCTCTCTTGTATCCATTGCTTTCAGTGCCATGATGTCCTTGAGGAGCAGATTCATTGCATGAGCAGCACAGCCAATGGGTGTGATTTGAGGGTAGGACTCCTTCATGTTCGCAGCATTGTCTGTCACCAGTGCAAATACCTTCTGTGGTCCAAGGTCATTGACTGCCTTCAGCTCATCTGCAGTGTAGAGACCGGTGTGTGTGTCTCTCTCTTGTCTGTGCTGTTGTAGGATACTGGTTGAGGGGTGGAGATGATGTAGTTAATTATTCCTTGCCCACGAACATTCGACCACCCATCAGAGATGATTGCAATACAGTCTGCTTTCTCTGATTTTGCTTGACCTTCACTTGAACTCTGCATCCAGCAAATGAGTAGATAAAGCATGTCTGGTTGGAGGGGTGTATGCTGGGCGAAGAACATTCAGAAATCTCTTCCAATACACATTGCCTGTGAGCATCGGAGGTGAACCAGTTGCGTACACAGCTCGAGGAAGACATTCCTCAGCATTTTTCTGACTACGTTCCTCCATTGAGTCCAAAAAATTTTAATCTTCCAGGAGGACATGAGCTGTTGCTGTCATTAAGGTGTCTAATTCATCATTTTCACCTCAAATAGGAATAGAGGGACTTTTGTCAGAGGTTGCTTGTTGTGAGCGCTTTTGGAATTTTGTGCACTTGGCCAGATTCCGCATCTTTGTTGCATTCTTCACATATGATTTGGCACAGTATTTGCAAATGTACACAGCTTTTCCTTCTACATTCGCTGCAGTGAAATGTCTTCACACATCATATAGTGCCCGTGGCATTTTCCTGTAAAGATTATAATAAATACAATTCAATGTTCAGATAAGTAGTTAAGCAGTTAGATTAAACAACTCCTTTGTAAGATATGCATGTTTAATAAAAAAATATGAAAACCGGTGAATTACCACTCAGTTAGCAGGCGCAAGCAAGCTAAAACCCACATGGTAGCAAAAACTAACTAGCAGAAATTGTTAACAAGTTAGAAATGATTTAAACACACTTTGCTGTAGGCTACTATTCACGAGTTAACAAAACAATGAATGTCATAAAATCTATTCACCCCACCTAGTATTTTAATCAAAACTTACCAGAAAGCATGTAGTCCTTGGCTCAGACAGTGTAGTAGTGTGAGCTCAATAGCAGCCATTAGTGTGCAATGTCTTGAGAATCTGCTGTACATGTGATGGAAGAATGCACTGTGAATGCAGAGGGTTGTAATTCCATTGAATTGGGGATAGTTTAACCAAAATATGCCACAAGACCTAGAATTGCCTTGTGTATCCCACAAAAAAAGGTTCGCTGTCATAAGCTACGTTTTTTTGTTGATGAATTTAAGCAAAATTCCCCAAATTTCAGTGCTTAACTCAGTCTCTTGCTCCTGCTAATGACGGGGATGAGGGCGTTGTCGGGTGTCTGGAGTAAATCCTTTGCATCTGCCGCGTTAATGAAAAAATCTTCTTCCAATACAGGTTGAGTAATCGCTGTCCTGATATCTAGAACCTATTTCGGTCATAATAGACAGTGGCAGAAACATTATGTACAAAAGTTACAAATAACGCAAAAAAAACACAAACAATAGCGCGATTGGTTAGGGGACTGTAAAATGGCAGCCATCTCCTCCTGGTGCCATCATCATCCTTGGTTGCAACACTCACTGCCGAGTTCCAAACTGCCTCTGGAAGCAACGCCGGCTCGATAACTGTTTGTCGGGAGCCTGTAAACTATAAAGTTTGGTGGAGGGGCTGTTTTTCTTGCTTCGGGCTAGGCCCCTTAGTTCAAGTGACAGGGAATCTTAATGCTACAGCATACAATGTAATTGTAGACTAATCTGTGCTTCCAACTGTGGCAACAGTTTGGGGAAGGCCCTTTCCTGTTTCAGCATGACAATGTACGCGTGCACAAAGCGAGGTCCATACAGAAATGGTTTGTCGAGATCAGTGTGGAAGAACTTGACTGGCGTGCACTGATCCCTAACCTCAACCCCATCAAACACCTTTGGGATGAATTGGAACGCCGACTGTGAACCAGGCCTAATCATCCAACCAGTGCCCAACCTCATAAATGCTCGTGGCTGAATGGAAGCAAGTCCCCGCAGCAATGTTCTAACCTCTAGTGGAAAGCCTTCCCAAAAGAGTTTTCAGCTGTGCTAACATAATTGCAAAAGGGTTTTCTAATGATCAATTAGACTTTTTAAAACAATAAACGTGGATTAGCTTACACAACATGCCATTGGAACACAGGAGTGGTGGTTGCTGATAATGGGCCTCTGTACGCCTATGTAGATATTCCCTCAAAAAAATCTGCTGTTTCCAGCTACAATAGTAATTTACAACATTAACAATGTCTACACTGTATTTCTGATCAATTTGATGTTATTTTAATGGACAAAAAACAAGGACATTTCTAAGTGACCCCAACATTTTTTAACTGTAGTGTATATCTATCAATAAAAATAAATAAAAAGTCCCCTTATTTTACCAGGTAAATTGTCTGAGAACACATTCTCATTTAAAGCAACAACCTGGGAATAGTTACAGGGAAGAGGAGGGGGGGGGTGAATGAGCCAATTGGAAGCTGGGGATGATTAGGTGATCGTGATGTTTGAGGGCCAGATTGGTAATTTAGACAGGACACCAGCCCTACTTAGCTTCAGAAGCAAGCCAGCAGTGGGATGCAGGGGGGTGTGTGTGTGTGTGTGTGTGTGTGTGTGTGTAACAACAAAATAAAGTTACAAATAAATAATTTGATATTTTGAGGCGTATGAATTGTTCAAAAATAATATTGTGATCTGTAACCATTGATCGATACTTAAGGACCGTGTTCAGTTATTGGTGTGTGATGCACATCTCTCCTTGTCTGGCCGATAGTCAGACTAGTCTCCCTGTAGGCTGCTAGCAGTGGTCTATGGCAGCAGACAGGCTATTGTGTTGTATCAATAAGGAAGGAAGGACATAAAAGTACCAAGGACATGCCATCGCTTTATACTCCTCTGTGTTTTATGGTTGTCAGTGTGTCAAGTCTCGCTGTCTGTCTCCTTTCTCCCCACCTCCATCTCCTCTCTCGCTCTCTCAATTCAATTAAAAAGGGGCTTTGTTGGCATGGGAAACGAGTTTACATTGGCCAAGCAAGTGAAATAAACGACACGACCAAAACCAACAAAGCTAAATTAAACAAAATGACAGACATTAACTTGTTGTGGAGCGGCAGCTGAGGGGTCGGTTTTGGAGAGTCTGGCGTGCCCAAAGTAAAATGCTTGCCACCCAGGCTCAGAAACTAAGATATGGACATAATTAGTACTATTGGATAGGAAACACTGAGGTTTCCAAAAGTGTTATCATTTTGTCTGTGAGTGTAAGANCTACAAAAGGTAAGGCACAGGTTTTCCCTGTGAAATGCATTTTCTATCGACCGCGCTGGCTAAAGATTTCATGGTTATGGAAAATATGTGAGGTGCTAGCCTCAAACAATCAAATGTAGTGCTTTCGCCGTAAAGCCTTTTTGAAATCCGACAACGCTATGATATTGCCAAGAAGCAGAGCTTTTGATGAGTATGGAACACTTGTATATTGGTGCATTTTTAATAATTCAATTTTGGAATTAGCGACCCACCGCTCCCTGACAAGTTTTAAGAGTAAGCATTACACAAACAAAGTTTCAAGCGAATAACAACTTTTAAATAATATATTAGCGGTTAAATGTAGTATAACATTTTTTAAAGTTTCATAAGCTATGTACGGTATTAGGACAATGTGCAGATAGTAGAATGTACAAATGACGGGGAGGAAATAAATGGGCAGATAAATCTAGGTTATATTTGTTTGCCCCACTGGTTGACCTTTTCTTGTGGCATCGGTTCACATTCTGCTGCTGGGATTGCACACTGTGGTATTTCACCTAACAGATATGGGAGTTTGTCAATTTGTCTCTTATTTGTCATTCATATGGCAGGAGGTTAGAAAGTGCAGCTCTGTTTCCATCCCATTTCCCAGCATACACCCCTCCAACCAGACATGCTTTATCTACTCATTTGATGGATGCAGAGTTCAACAGAGTTCAAGTGAAGGTCAAGCAAAATCAGAGAAAGCAGACTGTATTGCAATCATCTCTGATGGGTGGTCGAATGTTCGTGGGCAAGGAATAATTAACTACATCTCATCCTTCAACCAGTATCCTACAAGAGCACAGACACAACGATCTCTACACTGCAGATGAGCTGAAGCCAGTCAATGTCCTTGGACCACAGAAGGTATTTGCACTGGTGACAGACAATGCTGCGAACATGAAGGAGTCCTACCCTCAAATCACACCCATTGGCTGTGCTGCTCATGCATTGAATCTGCTCCTCAAGGACATCATGGCACTGAAAGCAATGAATACAAGAGAGCCAAGGAAATGGTTAGGTATGTGAAGGGTCATCAAGTTATAGCAGCAATCTACCTCACCAAGCAAAGTGAGAAGAATAAGAGCACCACATTGAAGCTGCCCAGCAACACCTGTTGGGGTGGTGTTGTCATCATGTTTGACAGACTCCTGGAGGGGAAGGAGTCTCCAAGAAATGGCCATATCAGTCTGCCGATATTGACAGCCCCATCAAGAGGATCCTCCTGGATGATGTATATTGGGAGAGAGTGGTAAGCAGCCTGAAACTCCTGAAACCTATAGCAGTAGCCATTGCACGGATTAACCTCTTGGGGATTGCTGGGGCGCTAGCGCCCCACTCCCGACACTACCCGGTGAAATGTGAGGTGCCAAATTCAAAATCCAAAAGTTGAATTATTAAACATCCACCAATATACAAGTGTTCCATACTCATCAAAAGCTCTGTTTCTTGGCAATATCACAGCGTTGTCAGATTTCAAAAAGGCTTTACGGCGAAAGCACAACATTTGATTGTTTGAGGGTATCACCTCACATACTTTTCCCATAGCCATGAATTCATTAGCCAGCTTGGCACACACAACACATTTCACAGCGAAAACAAATCAATTACCTGTTGAAGAACTTCTGCTGAGGTCTTCCTAAGTGTCCAACGAAGACAATCCATGGTTCTTTTGTTAGAAAAAGTCATGCATTTTATCCATAAATCTCCATTTGGTTCGCGCGTTATAATCAGAAACTACAGCGTCCACTACTCCATTGAAACGTGACTAGAACTCGTTCAACTTATACCTATAAACTTGTCCAAGAACAA
>QNTS01000267.1:0-16921 GCA_003317085.1 Hucho hucho | reverse complement strand
CATAGCTTATCTATTTACTAGGCTACTATAGGCCCAATTAAATGGGAGATGCACTTGGTAATTTGTTTCATGGCTACTTCAGGAATATGAACCCATAGATTCCTTTGTCCAATTATTTTAGATTCCAAGCCAATGATGGCATAATGGGTGGACTGGTGGCCATTGCTAGGAGCAAAGCAGGAAGTAAAAGCAGGAAATGTTGATTTCAACTCAACTACAAAAAATACATTCGATTGCATGTGCCACATCAATTAACACCATTTGAATGAACATTCTACATTACAATGGAAATTATTGCATCAGGTTACCAGGCAGCCATTGCGAGTGAACCCATGAGTTTACCAGTCAAATTGCCAGGGTTATAGTTTCCAAGGCCGTTCTATTCACTTTATTTTGTGTGTGCTGCTGCGGCGTGGAGGGTAGCAAGATTCATTGGCTACACCTTGCTTGTTTTAGCAAGGAGCAACAAAGTGTCATGTTAATCCTTTAATTGGCACACCAATAAATTCATATCAAACAATTATTTTTCTGAAAACTGTATTTAGCCTTAATATAGGCCAGAAATTATTATTTTTTTTTTTTTTGCATGACTTAAAATTTGATAGATACCGAATCGCAAGCATCTCAAACAGCCAGTTGAGTTGCCCAATTAGGGTTAACTCATTTTGTATTGGAATTTGCGTAGGCTTTTTAAATAATCAAAACATATGATACATTAATTAACATTGTCTGCTTCAGTTACTTATAATGGAAGACGGGCTTAGTTAAATTAGGAATGATATCAAATATGAATAAAACATGATGCATTTGTTAATATGAATATTCAAATATACAGTACCAGTCAAATGTTTGGACAATCCTACTCATTCCAGGGTTTTTCTTTATTTTTACATCAAATCTATGAAGTAACACTTATGGAATCATGTAGTAAGCAAAAAAGCATTAAACAAATCATAATATATTTGATATTCTTCAAAGTATCCACCCTTTGCCTTGATGACAGCTTAGCATACTCTTGGCATTCTCTCAGCCAGCTTCATGAGGTAGTCACCTGGAATGCATTTCAATTAACAGGTGTGCCTTGTTTAAAGTTAATTTGTGGAATTTCTTTACTCAATGTGTTTGAGCCAATCAGTTGTGTTGTGACAAGGTAGGGGTGTATACAGAAGATAGTATTTTACCAAATAGGGCTAAATCCATATTATGGCAAGAACCGCTGAGTCGCAAAAGTGCAGTGCAAAAACCATCAAGCGCTATGATGAAACTGGCTCTCATGAGGACCGCCACAGGAAAGGAAGACCCAGAGTTACCTCTACTGTAGAGGATAAATTCATTCGAGTTACCAGCCTCTCAAATTGCAGTCCAAATAAATGCATCACGGAGTTCAAGTAACAGACACATCAACGTCAACTGTTCAGAGGAGACTGCGTGAATCAGGCCTTCATGGTCGAATTGTTGCGAAGAAACCACTACTAAAGGTATGCATAATAATACAATCCAAACTCAAAGGCTAGACCAAATATGTATCAAAGACATCTTAAATTAGTTTGGTTTTATGTTTCTATTCCATTCATAATATGCGGTAGGCTATGTATTGTGTAATGGCACATCATTTTAATTCAGTTCATTATTTCGGGCTTGGCCTCAGAAGCTTATGTGTAAACTCTAAAATGCATATGGGGTGTTTTGAATTAATCACCACCTTAGAAAGCGCTGTCTATTGTTTACACTGTTTCAACCCGCTGTTGAACTTATTTTGTCAAATTGATCATCAGTGAGGTGAGTTTTAAAAGAATGATTGGCTGTTTTGATGGTGTTTGATGTGGTTTTCGATTGCATTTGCACTGTTCTCAAGTGAGACATGCGATTGTGCATTGAATGCTTTATAATAAAATTGCGGGGGAAAAATATTTCCCACACTTTAAACTCTCGCACAGCTTATGTATGTCAGTTAGACTCTACACTGGTTATAAAGCGAATTAATGTACTTAATTTTATGGAGTTATTTGGTCACTTTAGTTCTGATACAAACCTCATTAAAACGTATAGGTCTATGGGCTAGGCTAAACGAGGTGTGCTACTATGATTTGAAAAAGTCGCAAAAAAAAGGCAAGCCATTTCTTGCCTTACTGCTTATTTATAAAGCCCTTCTTACATCAGCTGATGTCAGAGTGCTGTACAGAAACCCAGCCTAAAACCCCAAACAGCACGCAATGCAGGTGTAAAATGAAGTAATAATACATCATTCACAATTGATAGGCTATTGTCACACATCAGGATATTCTTAATTTAATGTTGTCTTTACAAATACTAAATAATATGTGTGAAATTAGTTTTAATTTAGAATGGACCATGCATGTCATCTACAGTATCCACTTAAATAGCGACGGGAGGATGCTTTTCCCGTGGTTCATTTTCATACAGGCCAGATGTGCTATACTCCTGTTGTAAAGCGAAGTGTGCTTAATATTAGGTAAGTTGATGAGTAAATATAGTAGTCCTAGTCTATAGAAAGCTGATGGGATCCTCTTTTTAATAGAGGCCATTAAAACTGTTTTCTCACGCAATTGCATAGCCTATAGAAACATTGCACATGAGCTCATGGGCTCTCATAGTGTTTGAATTTTATTTTCTAAAACATTTGCATTGATTTCAGAGGGATTAGAGGGACACAGTGCTGAGTACCAGGCAGTTGGCAATGTTTGGGAGGCTACTAATGACCATCAGAGCTTGGAGAAGCCTAATTTATAACTAAACGGTCACGTGGAATTTGACTGCAGGGGGGTCAAAAAGGGATGTCACAATTCTGTTTGTACACTTGTTTACATGGATATGCTTCTTAATAAAACCTATTTGAAACAAGTCATGACACTTTGTTATTGTTATGGCGTTTCATTATTATTCAAGTTATTACTTATGTATTTCGGGCCTATTAACAAATTAATGAATGCCAGTTTGTAAAGAATCTGTCGCATTTCCGTATTGACAACATTAATGGGGTCAAAATAAACATATATGCCTACTTTGTCCATCTGTTAGGCCTACCTTAGGCTTTCTGAAAGTAGGCTATAAGATAATGAATTGACAAGCAAAGTATGAAGGGGACAGCTATGCGATAGTATGAAATTGAGAATCATTAAAATAGAAACAAATACACACTCAATAGCCTATTCATCAGCTACATTTAATATCGAGGGGAAGAGTGTTGGGAAGATTTTTCAAATACTGTGAGGAACTATTTTGATTTGAATGGATGTGTGAGGTAAAAAAATGACTGAAGACCAGCTGGGCACTCCGGAACTCTGCAAACAATGTTTCGACTCGAGAATGAGAACTGTAAATTACTGTAATTAATACATGCATTAACAGAAATTAATGTAGCCAAATGACGGGGATTAACGGTAAATTGCCTGTTTTACAAACGGTAGGCTACCACAAGGCGTTTAATAGACAGACTAGGCTAACAAAACAATTTCTTATCATTAGTAAACACTAATGCTATTAAGAAGTTTATCTACATGATACGTGTTAGTCCTCCCTCCCTCCTTACCAATTCAACTGAGCTTTATTGGCATGGGAGACACGTTTATATTGCCAAAAGCAAGTGCATTAAACAAAAGTGAAAAGAAACCAAAAAAAAGAAATGTACGTAAACATTGCACTGGTAAAGGTTTCAAAAGGATAGACGTTTCAAATGTTATCATTAATGTGCAGTGTTTTTAACAATGTGCAAGTAGTTGTAGTACAAACAGTGGGGGAAGCTAAGTAAACAGATAAATATTTGTTGTATTTACAATGTTTGTGCGCCACTGGTTGCTGCTGTTTATGGCAATGGGTCACAAATCTTGCTGCTGTGATTGCACGTTGTGCTAACAGATATGGGAGTTTATCAATGTTTGATTTTGTTTCCAAATTCATTGTGGGTCTGATCTGTGGGAAATAAGTGGTTCTAAAATGGTCATACCTTTGGCAGGAGGTAAGGAAGTGCAGCTCCGTTTCCACCTCATTTTGTGGCAGGCAGACTGTACCTATTCAAGGACTTTCTTAATTTTGAGTCTGTCACGGTGGTCAGGTATTCTGCTACTGTATATTTTCTGTTTAGGGCCAGATAGCATTCCAGTTTGGTCAGTTTATAATTTTTTTTTTGGGTTGATTCTTTCCAGTGTGTTAGTTTTCTCATAATTTGGTTGGGTCCAATTGTTGCTGTCCTGGGGCTCTGTGTGTTTGAACAGAGCCCCAGAACTAGTTGGCTGAGGGGACTCTTCTCTAGTTTAATCTCTCTGTAGGTGACGGCTTTGTGGTGGAATGTGTGGGCATCTCTCCCGCTCTCCCTCTCTTGCTCTCCCGCTCTTTTGCGCTGCCTCCAATCTCCATCTCTCTAACCACTCTCTCCCCTCTCCTTTTTAGAAGGATCCCAGTAGTGATGTGAGCAGTCCCAGCAGTCCTGGACTGTCCCCTCCCTTGAAGCGAACCCGTAGACAGACCAGCTCCAGCGACACCTCTCCCTCCCCCCAGGCCAAGGGCCAGAGGGTCTCCTGGGGCATGCCCACCTACCGCACCAGGTGAGCAGGCAAAATAACAACCTCTTTGACAGACAGTTCTGGGTTGAATTCCTGTACTGGCTATGTGGACTGGGTTCAGCCCCATCTGTTGACTGTGTCTGAGAATGGGGCAGTCTTTTCTTGCAATGTGTTTATATTTACACATCTCAATATTTCAGGTTATCATCTGGCGCCCTGCGAAATGGAAATGGTAACGTCAACGTTTCCAAAGCTTTCATTTGTTATTTTAAGACCATGACAACATTGTTTGTGTGTAGGTACAGTATTAGTTAGATGGGACCTCTTTGTTTTGACTTGCTACCTCTGACCCCTGCAGCGCATAAGGAGGAGGCGGCAGGAGACCACTCTCACATGAACGGCCATGTTGACCGGAAGAGGAGCTGCCAAGTGAGGAAGAGCCAGTTTGAACACCTCAACCAGAGCCTGCTGTTTGACCAGCTCGTCAACAGGTAACACACACACACCCTATGGGAAGACGCGCACACACACACTTCCCTATAGGAAGACAAGGCCTCAGACCTGATCATACCGGGGTGGAGATGGATGAACTGTAAAACAGAAAGCGAAGACATCAGAGGTACACGGAATGAATCGATACTGATTTGTGTGTTTGAAAATGTATGCACTCATTACTGTAAGTCGCTTTGGATAAGAGCGTCTGCTAAATGACTAAAATGTAAATGTGTTGTCAGCACGGCGGAGGCAGTTCTTCAGGAGATGGACAACATCAGCAGCATCAGACAGAACAGGGAGGTGGAGAGACTCCGCATGTGGACTGACACTGAGGTGGTAAGTCTGTCAATCAGCTCGTCAATCTGTTTTTTTGCCATATGAAAGTGGGTTGTTAGTAACCATCTCCAGTGGTAGATGTTATGATGGCAAGCCAGCTAGCCTGGCTGACGCGAGGAATTTGAGTTTGGTGTTAGCCAGACTAAGCTAAATGTGCATATCCTCCACTTCTGATCTTCTAGGAAAACATGGACATGTATTCTCGTGTGAAGAGGAGGAAGGCACTGCGCAGGAACACCTTTGGCATGCAGACACACCACAAAGCAATGAGCAAGACCGAATCGGAAGAGGGGACTGAAGGTTTGTCTTAGTTTGGATTGCTTGTAAAGCTGTACAGGGACTTGGAGAGAACTGTAGTTTGTTGGTGTTGCTTGTGGTTCACAAGATTATATTTTCACAAACATATATCTTGTTTACTTCTTAGAATCTCACGGTGAAGAAGAGGATGATGAAGCAGAGGAGGATGATGACGAAAGAGACGAGGCAGAGGAGGCTGGAGAGGGGAACGACAGACCTTACAACCTGAGACAACGCAAGACCGTACAGAGATACGAGGCGCCACCTATTGGTAAAGAAAAACCTTGATTATTGTGTGATTTTATTTATATTATATTTCTGCAACACTAAGGGTAGTTTCCTGGACAGATTTTCCATTGAGTGTGTCTTTTAGTAAAGGAGTAGTCTTAATGTAGGTCTGAGAAACTGTCCCTCTGCCTGAAACGTTCCTTTTGCTGCATAAAACCCATTTCCTGATATTGTCTTTGTTTTATACCTCTTGAGTGCTGCTGCTTTTAACATCTTCTGTCTCGCTGAATGCATTCCAGAGCCCGTCAACAGAAAACAAACCAACCCCTCCATGTTTGACACCCACAGATCCCCAGCAAGGAGAAGCCATATACGGTGGGTGTTCCCCGTATGAAAAATAATTTCATAACACTGCTTACCTACAGTACATTGACATGGTCTAATATAGAGTGATTTGTCTTTTGTCCTCCTTTCCTCTCCTCTGGTCCAGAGTGAAGAAGCATGCCATCCACAGTAGCGACACCACGTCGTCATCTGACGAGGAGAGATTTGAGAGGAGGAAAAGCAAAAGCATGACCCGGGCCAGGAACAGGTGAATACCTCTCCTCCTCTTTCTCGGTCACTCACCTAGTGGATTTTGATATTAGACACAATTTATTAATGGCTTTTCACTAGGTCAAAACACTTTCCATTCACCACTCGTACTGAATAGCACAGTAGCTTCACTTCAAACCCGGTGATACATGGCAGCCGTTATGCAACTGAAAGCTCACCACACATCGACTCTTTATCACCTGTATTTGTTATTTGTAAAGATGTCTGCCTATGAACCTGAGAGCAGAGGACCTGGCCAGTGGGGTGCTGAGGGACAGGGCCAAGGTGGGAGCTAGCCTCGCTGATGTGGATCCCATGAATCTGGACACCTCAGTGAAGTTTGACAGCGTAGGAGGGCTGTCCAACCACATCCAGTCCCTGAAAGAGATGGTGGTCTTCCCTCTACTCTACCCAGAGGTCTTCGAGAGGTTCAAGATACAGCCCCCAAGGTAAAGACCAAAGTCACCTGGAAACGCAGATTAATTAATGTTCAGACATTTCAAGCATGTATCCTCTTTTGTTTGCAATTTAGAAATGTGTTATTTAATTACAACAATTTAGATTTTTTTGCATCGTGGTCACAATGTAGTTCCAAGGTCAATACAATTGTGACTGCTTTAAACTTATTTACCTCTCCCACAGAGGGTGTCTGTTCTACGGCCCACCAGGTACAGGGAAGACCCTTGTGGCGCGGGCTTTGGCCAACGAGTGTAGTCAAGGTGACAAAAAGGTGTCTTTCTTCATGAGGAAAGGAGCCGACTGCCTTAGCAAGTGGGTCGGCGAATCAGAACGACAGCTACGCCTGCTCTTTGACCAGGTGAGCATGAGTAGGGCTTGCGGTGACTGGGTTACCGCCACACCTGCAGTTATGAGTAGGGCTGTTACCGCAACACCGGCAGTAATGAGTCATAACCGCAGTCAAATAACACGTGATCGTTTACTCACGGTAACTAGGCTTCTCCAACCTTTGATGCTGCTGATGGTCATTAGTAGCCTACCAAACTTGCTAACTGCCTGGTACTCAGCACTTTATTGTCCCTCTAATCACTGTGACATCAATGCAAATGGTTTAGAATATAAAATCAAACACTTCATAAGAGCCCAGGAGCTCATGTTGCACAAGATTTCTATAGGCTATGCAATTACGTGAGAAAACAAGAGTTTTGATGGCCTCTATTAAAAATAGGAGGATCCCATCAGCTTTCTATAGGCTAGGCCTGCTATATTTATTGATCAAATTTCCTAATATTAAGCACATTGCTTTATTTTACAACAGGAGTATAGCCTACCTGGCTGGCATGAAAATGAACCACGGGGAAAAGCATTCTCCATTCGCTATTTAAGTCCGTAGATGACATGTATTTTTTCCCGATGCTCCTGTTCCGAGACAGGTGCATGATAATGGTCCATTCTAAATCAAAACTAGTTTCACACACATTATTTTAAGAGCTCCCGGGTGGCGCAAGCGGTCTAAGGCACTGCATCTCAGTGATACAGATTCCAGGCTGTATCACAACCGGCTGTGATTGGGAGTCCCATAGGGCGGCTCACACACTTGGCCCAGCGACATCTGTGGTAGGCCGTCATTGTAAATAATAATTTGTTCTTAGCTGACTTGCCTAGTTAAATAAAAATGATTTAAGTATATGTAAAGACAACATTAAATTAAGAATATCCTGATGTGTGACAATATTAGCCTATCACTTGTGTATGATGTATTATCATTTGTGGATGATGCCCAGCATGTGCAGTAAGGCAAGAAACAGCTTTCCTTTTTTTGCGACTTTTTCAAGTCATAGTAGCACACCTCATGTAGCCTTGCCCATAGGCCTATATGTTTTGATACGATTTGTATCACAACTAAAGTGGCCTAATAGGCTCTACACCGGTTGTAAAGCTTAACTGGCATACATACGCGGTGCCTGAGTTAAGTTTGGGGAAGATCATGTTCACCATAAAAATGCACCTTTATTATAAAAACGCACCTTTATTATAAAAACGGTTTTCCTGCTAATTGATTGCATTTTGGAACATTTGCGCTTATAGCCTATTGCCGTATGTGCAGTGCTGCGCTTATAATGTGAAGAAATAGTTAGTTGATCAACATTAAGCTAAATGTTCTGATCTGTTACATCAGCCTCATTGCTTTGAAAAGGTTTTAATTTGGGATCTATTGCATCCCACATCTGTCCCAGACTGTTTGGAATATGTATTTCTCACACAGAGAATAGAATTGGTCAACCTTTGTACTATGGGGGATAGTAGGTTTACACAGGCCAGTACTTTTCCTGTTCATTAGGCCGACTCATCTTGTTGGCTGACGAAAAGTAAATGTGGACACTTCTAATATCTTCAATTTGCGCCTCGGAATTCGATAAGAGGGGTGTGCGCATTTGCGTCCCCGATCTATCTCCACTTGTAGCCTTAGCTGAGATGCCTGTGAGAAGACCTGATCACATGACGCGCATTGGCTGATAAGAATTGAGATAGCTGAGAGTGCGGCATGGCATGGATTTTTTTAGGGGGCATTGTGGCCACACAAGGGGGATGCCACCCAGGAAATTCGAGGCCTGGTGAGAATATTATTAAGTGCTTGTCAAATTGTGAATGAGAGACTGGTGTGCGGCCTGCACAAGAAACATTTCAGAGCTCATGCTTTTCATGTAACTTTTTCAAATCCTTATTAGTCGCATCATGCAGCCTTACAATGTATAAAACATCTCAACATATAGCCCAACGTTTGTATTACAACTGAAGTTGCTAAATTAAGCATTTACCGCTCAACACAGAATAGCTGCATGTGCGCACTTCCTTGGAAATCGTTTGGGGAAAATATTTAATTTGATTCAGCTATGTTCAATTGTATTCTTCATACTATAAAATAACACTAAATAATGCCACGTAATTCGAAGCAAATCTTGTCTTCTAAATGAACTAGTGTAGCCCACAGCCATATGGCATAGCCATATCAGGGCCTAACATAAGGACAACTCAGAGTATGCTATCCTGGAACACCAGCATTTTGCCACACCTGCAATAACATCTGCTAAATATGTGTATGTGACCAATAAAATAGTGATTTGATTTGTTCTTCTGAATTAGGCTACATTTTCTTCATATGTTTCTTTAGACCTGTCTAAAATAAATAGCTTTATTGTGATGGTGTAGGCTATTTTATTAATATTAAATAGATTTTTATAATGTAGATGTTCCAAAGGTCTGCATCAGTGGCTTGTAGGTGTGGAAGCCAGGCGATGATTAACGCGTTTATGTTAACTTCTTAGGGAGCGGTGGTGCGCTAGCGCCCCACTCCCGACACTACCCAGTGAAATGCAAGGCGCCAAATTCAAAATCCAAACGTTGAATTATTAAACATTCATCAATATACAAGTGTTTCATAGTCATCAAAAGCTCTGCTTCTTGGCAATATCACAGCGTTGTCAGATTTCAAAAAGGCTTTACGGGCTTTCGTGGTGTAAACTAACAAACTCCTATCGTGGGGTGTATAAAAAGGGTAATGGTATTTAAGTATTCGGTAGTGCCAAGTGTGTTGTGTAAAGTGTCGCTTTTGTTTAGTTAATGGATTTGAAGAACTTCTGCTGAGGGCTTCCCAAGTGTCCAACGAAGACAATCCATGGTTCTTTTGTTAGAAAAAGTAATGTATTATATCCATAAATCTCTGTTTGGTTGGCGTGTTATAATGAGAAAATACAGCCTCCACTCGTCCATTGAAACGTGAAGAGAACTCGTTCAACTTATACCTATAAACTTGTCCAAGAACAATCAAACGTAATTGTAAATGTATCCTTAGGAACACTTTTATGTATATATAGTATAATTAATATTTCAACCGGAATATAAACTGGGCGATAAGAAAGGAAAAAACCACAGAGCGCGCCAGCCGGGAACGCGCATTTTCTTCTATTGACATCTGTGTGGCCACTTCCTTATTCGTCGTCTTCCACAGTCTAAAAGCAGCTAAAAAGAATCAAAACACTTTCTCGAGACTGTTGACATCCAGAGGAAGCAATAGGTACTGCATTCATATGCCCTTATATGGGCATTTTCATAAGGGAGGGGTTCCAAATGAGGCAATGTGTCAAAACCACTTTTTCCTGGACAGAAATTCCTCGGGTTTTCGCCTACCATATCCGTTCTGTTTTACTCAGACAAATGGTTAACACCTTTAGAAAATTCAGTGTTTCCTATCCAATGGTACTAAATATGTGCATATCCTATTTTCTGGGCCTGAATGGGAGGCATTTTACTTTGGGCACGCCAGGCTCTCCAAAACGGTCACCTCGTGCGCTGCTCCCAAAGAAGTTAATTACGGTCAATTATCATGAATCCGGCAGTTATTTGCTTGACAATCACCGGCTGACAAAATTTAATGACCACAGTTAAGTTCCGCGTGTCTGAGTCACGGTAATCTCCTCTTATGAACTCTCGACATGCGTTGGTAGTAGCCAACTCGTACGACCACCAGGTCGTACTCAGGGCTCTAGTGTCCTTTTAACCACTGTGATGTCAATGCAAATGCAATCGAATCACATCAAACACTTCTCATCAAAACATGTTTCAAAGCCTAACACAACGAAATGGACATCGCTTTCTAGGGTGATTCATTTAATATGTTAATTCGCATATTCGAGCTTACGCATAGGCCTATATATGTCCTTCTGGAAGGTTCTCCCATCTCCACAGTGGAACTCTGGAGCTCTGTCAGAGTGACCATCGGGTTTATGGTCAGGGAGCTGACCAAGGCCCTTCTTCTCGATTGTTCAGTTTGGCCGGGCGGCCAGCTTTAGGTGGTTCTAAACTCCTTCCATTTAAGAATAATGGAGGCCACTGTGTTCTTGGGGACCTTCAATGCTGCAGACATTTGTTGGTACTCTTCCCCAGATCTGTGCCTTGACACAATCCTGTCTCTGAGCTCTACGGACAATTCCTTTGACCTCATGGCTTGGTTTTTGCTCTGACATGCACTGTGTGCTTTTTCAAATCATGTCCAATCAATTGAATTTACCACCGCTGGACTCCAAGTTGGAGAAACATCAAGGATGATCAATTTTAACAGGATGCACCTGAGCTCAATTTTGAGTCTCATAGCAAAGGGTCTGAATACCTACTTGGAAAAAATAAAAGTTTCTATTTTATTCAGCTAAGTTCAATTATATTATTCTTACTGTAACGTAATATAACATAAATAATGGATTAATTGTGATGGTACACGTTAAATATATTTAGGCTTTTTAAATTGTAGATGCTCCAAAGGTGCACATGCGTAGAGGCCTGGAGATGCTAAATGTTTTTGTTAACGGTCAATTACTGTGAGACCGGCAGTCTTTGGATTGACAATAACCGCCTGACAAAATTTCAAAATTGGCATGAGCCAAGGCTTATCAGTTGGACAGTGTAAGGTATTTAATAAAATAATCTGTCGTGTGCTTACTTGGTCCAGTTGCCATCCAGAATACTCTGTATTCAGGCTAGCTTATGCTTCTCTAGCCCAGACTTATGTTGTGTGTTCTGCTCTCTTCTAGGCGTACCTGATGAGGCCCTCCATAATCTTCTTTGATGAAATAGACGGGCTGGCCCCAGTGCGCTCCAGCAGACAGGACCAGATACATAGGTACTATATGAAGCAGGAGTAGCTTTTAGACATCTCTATTTGATGATCGTCTCTGACCATCAATAATGAATGTGAGTAATCCGTTTTTAGTAATGGTTTGACCATACTCTCTCCCTATCCCTGTCTCCTTCCCTTCTTTAGCTCCATAGTGTCCACTCTGCTGGCGTTGATGGATGGCCTGGACAGCCGAGGGGAAATCGTGGTGATCGGTGCTACCAATAGACTGGACTCCATAGACCCTGCTCTACGGAGGCCTGGACGCTTTGACAGGGAGTTCCTCTTCAACCTGCCTGACAAGAAGGTGAGGAAGTAGCAATCATGTATAGGATTATGGCACGATGAATACACTATGAAATACATTGTTGGTACTTGTTTTATACTGTAATCCCAATCATTTAAGTCTGTGGCTGTCAAAGTATACTGAACAAAAATATAAACTCAACGTAACAATTTCTAAGTTTTACTGAGTTACAGTTCATGGAAGGAAGTCAGTCAATTTAAATAATCAGAATGAGTTTTTCCCCACAAAAGGGCTTTATTACAGACAGAAATACTCCTCAGACGGTCCCGTAGGTGAAGAAGCCAGATGTGGATGTCCTGGGCTGGCGTGGTTACACGTGGTTGTGAGGCCAGTTGGACGTACTGCCAAATTCTCTAAAATGACGGAGGCGGCTTATGGTAGAAAAAATTAACATGTCATTCTCTAGCAACAGCTCTGGTGGACATTCCTGCAGTCAGCATGCCAATTGCACGCTCCCTCAACTTGAGACATCTGTGGCGTTGTGTGATAGAACTGCACATTTTAGTGGCCTTTTATTTTCCCCAGCACAAGGTGCACCTGTGTAATGACCATGCTGTTTAATCAGCCTCTTTTTGTGTGTATGAAACATTTCTGTGTTTTTTTTTTTTTTTTCTTGGCTCATGAAACATGGGACCAACACTTTACATGTTGTTTATATTTTTGTTCAGTATATGTTTTTGGAGTTTTATCCTTTCAGTGTGTGTTCCAACTGCTCCTGTGTGTCTGGGTGAGCGTGTACAACACACATTAGTCCCAGCCTAGTGGTTTGTCTGCGTGTCAGTCAAAGCCCAGTTGTGTGTGTGTGTGTGTGTGTGTGTGTGTGTCAGTCCCAGCCCAGCTACGTGTGTAGTCCAACCCCAGTGGTGTGTGTGTGTTTGAGTGACTGACTGTGTGCGAGTCCCAGCCTAGCGGTGCATAGCAATCCCCTCTACCCGTCGAGCTGTCTAATTGGTTGACTCCTGTCGTTTGTCCTCAGTGAGATTCTGAATAATCAAAGCCCAGTCTGTATGCTTCTGTCAGCAGAGAGACACAAATACAGACACACTCAGCCGGCAGAGCTCAGCAGAGAGAGACCTTGCTGATCAGAAACCCACTGTGGTGTGAGCAGGGTCGATAGTGACCGTTTTTTATAAACACATTTTTCTCTTTCTCTCCATCCCTATATTTCTCTCGCTCTTTGTCTGTCGGTGTTGTCTGTCTCGCTCTCTCTCTCTCTCTCTCTCTCTCTTTCTTTGTATTATTCTCTCTGTCTCTAGGCCCGAAGACAAATCCTTGAGATCCATACGCGGGACTGGAATCCTAGACTGGCTGAACAGTTTGTAAATGAGCTGGCTGAGAAATGTGTCGGTAAGAGAGACAAACTCAGTTTTATTAATGTCTACAACTACAACATTTTATGTTTAGTCTACTTATTTTTTGGTTCATTCATTTAACCCCTCCACTCCCCTGTTCCAGGTTACTGTGGCGCAGACATCAAAGCACTATGCACAGAGGCGGCCCTGGTGGCACTGCGGCGCTGCTACCCCCAGATCTACGGCAGCAGTGTTAAGCTGCAGCTGGACATCAGGTAACCATGCAGAGGAGATGGAAACTGAAAAGATACAAAACCATAGTAATAGACTGGAATCAATTGTCTTGTCTGTATGGGGTGAATCCTAACTTCCATTTGTTACAATTCATGTAGTCTCTCCCATTGACATCAAAGCATGACTAAGTGGAAAATTTGATTGAAGTGGAGGTTAGAATTCACCCCTAAATGTGTTTAATCTGTGGACACTAAATTTCCCTTTTGGATCAAGTATTGATCAATCTTATCTGTGTCTAACAGTACCATCGTGCTGGGGCCTGGGGACTTTAGCCATGCTCTGCGGACCATCGTCCCAGCCTCCCAGAGAGCCCAGGTCCCTCCAGGCCGAGCCCTGGCCCCCAACATACGCCCCCTACTAGCCAACACACTGGCCATGGTGCTGGAGGTCCTGCTCCGAGTCTTCCCCCACGCAGAAACACAGCACAGGGAGAGTAGAGGAGGTAATATGTTTATCTTTCTTCTTTTTGCCTCTTTTTCCTGGTAGCTAGGGTCACCATTAGCTTTTTTTTCTTTATTATTTATTCAAACAGCAAAGGGTATGCAAGAATATGTAGGCAAACCAGGTTTTCAAAAAGTTTGGTCTGAAGTCTTGGTATAAACTTTGCTATGCGCGTTTCAGTCGTCATGCACTGTTTGAATGACACTTTCTAAAGCCTTTTACAAAAACCTTCCCAATACTGCGAGTAGACCTACCTGGCAGAATATCATGATTTGTATCATCGCGGGGCATTTGTTAACATCTTACGGAGCAGTGGCTAGCACCCCACTCCCGACACTACCCGGTGAAATGTAAAGCGCCAAATTCAAAATCCAAAAGTTGAATTATTAAAAATTCATCACTATACAAGCGTTTCATAGCCATCAAAAGCTCTGACTCTTGGCAATATCACAGCGTTGTCAGATTTCAAAAAGGCTTTACGGCGAAAGCACAACATTTGATTGTTTGAGGGTAGCACCTCTAATATTTATGCATTAGCATAAATCCATAAGCCAACCCGGGTCTCACAAAACGCATAAAATCGCTAATATAAAATCGATTACCTTTGATGAACTTCTGCTGAGGGCTTCCCAAGTGTCCAACGAAGACAATCCATGCTTCTTTGGTTAGAAAAAGTCATTTATTATATCCATAAATCTCCGTTTGGTTGGTGCGTTATGTTCATAAAATCCACCGTCGAGTCGCCCATAGAACCGTGAAGAGAACGCGTTGAAATTATACCTATCATATTTCTACAAACAAATCAAACCTCATTTTTAATGTTTCCTTAGGTATATTTACTATAATATTTCAACCGGATTGTAGCCTGAACGATAAGAAAGGAAAAAACAGTGGAGCGCGCACTCGGTTGCGCGCCTGCAAAAGCTTGTTGACATCTGAGCTCCCTGGACCATATTCTCTCCCTATCCGTTCTGGTCAGGGCTAACGTTTCCTGGTTTTGTATAGAGACTGTTGACATCTAGTGGAAGCCATAGGCACTGAAATCTCAGAGCTGCTTGCCATAGACTCAATAGGGAGACTGTCAAACAGAGCCAATGTCACAAAAAACAGTAATTCCGGATGGATTTTTCTCGGGTTTTCGCCCGCTATATCTGTTCTGTTACACTCATAGACATTATGTTAACACTTTTAGAAACTTCAGAGTGTTTCCTATCCAATAGTACTAATTATGTGCATATCCTATTTTCTGGGCCTGAGTGGGAGGCATTTTACATTGGGCACGCCAGACTCTCCAAAACCGTCACCTCGGGAGCCGCTCCCTAAGAAGTTAAGCAAATTCTGCCATCACATGTAGCCTACACTGTACATTGTACAGTAAGAAAACACCACTAGCTAAACACAACGGTCTCTTGCTAGGTGTGTAATTGAATTAAAGGGCAACTGCACCCTCCATCTTTTTATTTATTCTTCCCAGACCTCAAAAGTGGGCTCCTGATGTGGTTGAAGCATTGTTGTGGACTTAGAACATCCCATTTGTGTCGTTTTTTTCTATAAGAAAAGTGTGATTTTAAGAGAGAACCTGATAAAATANATACAGTGGGGAAAAAAAGTATTTAGTCAGCCACCAATTGTGCAAGTTCTCTCACTTAAAAAGATGAGAGAGGCCTGTAATTTTCATCATAGGTACACTTCAACTATGACAGACAAAATGAGGAAAAAAAATCCAGAAAATCACATTGTAGGATTTTTAATGAATTTATTTGCAAATTATGGTGGAAAATAAGTATTTGGTCAATAACAAAAGTTTATCTCAATACTTTGTTATATACCCTTTGTTGGCAATGACAGAGGTCAAACGTTTTCTGTAAGTCTTCACAAGGTTTTCACACACTGTTGCTGGTATTTTGGCCCATTCCTCCATGCAGATCTCCTCTAGAGCAGTGATGTTTTGGGGCTGTCGCTGGGCAACACGGACTTTCAACTCCCTCCAAAGATTTTCTATGGGGTTGAGATCTGGAGACTGGCTAGGCCACTCCAGGACCTTGAAATGCTTCTTACGAAGCCACTCCTTCGTTGCCCGGGCGGTGTGTTTGGGATTATTGTCATGCTGAAAGACCCAGCCACGTTTCATCTTCAATACCACAATATGTCATTGTATGGGACAATGTGAATTTCCACCGTGGCCCGCTCATCAGGGCCTGGTTCACTACTCATCCAAGGATGGTCATGGTGTTCCTACCACCTTACTCTCCTTTCCTCAATCCTATTGAGGAGTATTTCTCAATTTTGGAGGTGGAGAGTGTATGAGCATCGGGCTCAAGATCAGAGGTCCCTGCTCCATGCAATGGACGCTGCGTGTGAGGATATTACAGGAGATCAGTGTAGGGGATGGTTGCGACATGCACGCCGTTTCTTCCCTCGTTGCATCGCAAGGGAGAATATACGCTGTGATGTGGACGAGAATCTGTGGCCAGACAGACAGCAGCGTGTG
>QNTS01000266.1:954017-1000977 GCA_003317085.1 Hucho hucho | reverse complement strand
CGTGTGTGTGTGTGTGTGTGTGTGTGTGTGTGTGTGTGTGTGTGTGTGTGTGTGTGTGTGTGTGTGTGTGTGTGTGTGTGTGTGTGTGTGTGTGTGTGTGTGTGTGTGTGTGGATAATTTGGACAAGTGGGGACATTTTGCCGGTCCCCATGAGGAAAAATTATATTTTAGGCTTAGGGGTTAGGTTTAGGATTAGGGTTACAATTAGGATTAGAATTAAGGTTAGGGGTTATGGTTAGGAGATAAGGTTAGGTATAGTTTTAGGGTTTGGGGTTAAGGTTAGGCTTAGGGGTAAGGTTAGGTTAAGGGTTAGGGTTAGGGAAAATAGGATTGTGGATAGGAATCTATTATTTGGTCCCAACAAGGATAGCAATACAAAGCTGTGTGTGTGTTCGCATGTGTGCGTGTATGTCCATATGTGTGGTGTGTGTGTTTGTGTACCTGCCTGTGTGTGTGTGTATGTATGTTTACACAGCTGGAAGGTGAGAGTATATTCACTTCACCTGGCACTCGTTCCAGCAGGGGAGAATGCTGCTTTCTACAGTGCTGTGATCCCACTTTGAGGCAGACAAGGTCTGGCACCCACTCCCCAAAACAAAACGACTTCACGTACTCAAATATCCCGGCATTAAGGCTTAAACGTTGGGCCAAATCCCTACAAACCCCTGCTGGTTTTACTTAGGGGGGCAAATGGTTCCCTCTCTAAACTCTCTGATAGCTGATTGCTCTGGCAGGACTCAGGTGGATCTGCAGAGTGGCCCCCGGCCCAGTTTCCACTCCATTCAAGTTTCCACTCAGACCCAGACTCCTCCTCTCCCTCCCTTTTCCTCGGACAGCCAACCCACCCTCTCCTCCCTCAGTTACCGCTACCCAAGTAAATACAACTCAACCTTGATCTACCATCCATCCATCCACACACCCATTTCCCTCTCTCTCTCCCTTCTTCCTTCCCTCCCTCCCTCCCTCTACCAGTCTGTTTACCACTGTACCCCTTCTGAGACTGGAACTTCCTGTTGGTACATAGTTGATGGTTCTCGGTGGAGGAATTGATGTTACGCTGAGCCCCGTCACGGTGGAGATCAAAATGGTCTGAACTGCCCCCTCGTCAATTCATCCATCTCTCTAATGGCTCTATAGCTCACGGTCACAACAGAGGTTATAGAGAGCCTATCTGCGTGTGTGTGTGTGTGTGTGTGTGTGTGTGTGTGTGTGTGTGTGTGTGTGTCTGCTTGCGTGTATGTGTAGTACAGTAACAGGCCTGCCAGCATTATGCCTTCCCTCCACAGCAGAACCAGCAGCAGCACAGAAGTCTGTTTGGAGGTTCCAGGAAAACATACAGCAGGCCTTAATAATGGCCCCACGGTGACACCACGGGAGGGGATTGACCAAAGATGTATATAAACCCTGGATTACAGACGCTATGTATTGGCCATTGAAAGGCGTTGAAGCCACTGGTCGGCCATATTGGCACTCCGCTGCAGGAGTAGTCCTCCATTAGGAATCAATGGAATTTTACAGTATTTCAATAAAACGTTTAAAGGACAAATTTAACTGTACTTAAGTATTTTTTGCTATAGTGGGGTAGTAATAGTACAAAAAATATATAAAACTTTAATGGCTTTTTTTATATACTGAACAAAAATATAAACGCAACATGTTAAGTGTTGGTCCTGTGTTTCATGAGATGAAATAAAGATCCCAGAAATGTTCCATATGCACAACATTTTTTTCCATTAATTGTAATCCATTTAATAACCCACATTTCCTGTTGCTGCAGGATTCTTTTCCTGCTGTAGAAAACTGGCTCAAATTAAAATCCTATATCTGCAAATCCTCCTGGAACCTGTCGTTCAATCTGGAAATTAGTGCGGAGAGAGCAGGACCAATTAGCTGTACTGATGGAGGAAGGTGGGAGGTGGTTTGGGGTGTGTGATGCAGAGCTAGGACCAGGTCCAGCAGAGGGCCTGTAATCTGGATCAAAGCAGAATAAACGGCGAGTATACTCCTGGGCTCCTTAGTTGCCAGCCATCGGTCCACACACATATAATGGAATAACTGTATATGGTGTGTGTGTGTGTTACGTCTTTGTTTGCTTACTTGTGTGATAAACTAACTGATTGTAATTAACCAATTAGTCAGTCATTTACTCACATCGCATCACTACAGCTCTGCTTAACTTCCAAAAGACATTAAGATGAAGCACAATCAGAATAGCTGTATTGCACGGTCTGCACTGTATCCACATGATTCATGATAGGAGAAAATGTCTCTGAACCACACGGACGCAACAGATCAGCTGGGTTACTTTTCTCTTGTGTATTTAAGAATTGACAGCCAGGAAACTGCAACACACTAACAAGACCTGAACCAAAACTTATTAACCATTACGAAGTTCTCCAAACTGGTTCTTCCCTAATGTATTAATTTGGTTGACATATAACATTTGGATGTTTGAAAGAGAAGTCTCCATACCTGTGTGACGTTCTCTGCTCTCTGACAGGGGACAGGTCAGCTGGGACTGTAAGAGAAAACACATAACAGGTTAGTGATGATGATGATGATGATGATGATGATGATGATGATGATGATGATGATGGGTTCACTGGAGAAAAACAAGCAAATGAAAACAAGAGTTCAATTGGAAAAGTTCATATAGTTATGGAAGTTGTCAGACAAACATCTCATAACACTTGATGTGTGAGTGAATATACAGTGCCTTCGGAAAGTATTCAGACCCCTTGACTTCTTCCACATTTTGTTACGTTACAGCCTTAATCTAAAATGTATTAAATAAAAAAAAATCCTTAGCAATCTACACACAATAACCCATAATGACAAAGCGAAAACAGGTTTTTATAATTTTGTTACATTTATAAAAAATAAAAAACCCTTTGCTATGAGACTCTAAATTGAGTTTCCATTGATCATCCTTGAGATATTTTTACAACTTGATTGGCGTCCACCTGTGGTAAATTCAGTTGATTGGACATGATTTGGAAAGGTACACACACACCTGTCTAAATAAGGTCCCACAGTTGACAATGCATGTCAGAGAACAAAATAAGACATGAGGTCGAAGGAATTGTCCGTAGAGTTCCAAGACAGGATTGTTTTCAAGGCACAGACCTGGGGAAGGGGTAAACATTTTTTTAATACATTTTAGAATAAGGCTGTTATGTAACAAAATGTGCAAAAAGTCAAAGGGTCTGAATACTTTCACTACCATTGCATTTCCTCAATTTCACATTATTCTCTCTTGTTGTATTTCTATTGACACAGAACCAGCGTAGACCATTACTCAGTATATCTATCTAACACAGGATACGGCCCAACAACATAATCTTTATATCCCCAGGTAAGTCCATTGAGATGAAATTCTCCTTTCCAACATAGACCTGATTTACGTGGATCTCCTGGACTGAGTTTACGATCCCATAGCGTCACCACGTCTCACACACACACACTCGCACAACCCATAGAGTCATGGAAAGGTCTGAGTTAAAGAGAGTTCAACTGTTTGTATAGCAGTCATGAATATTTGAGTGGATTTTCCATCATTGAGGAGAATGTTAAACAATGGCTTGTTTATGAGGTGGAAAAAGTGTGTGTGCGTATCAGAGTGGAGAATGATAAACAATGACTTGTTTATGATGAAATTTTGATTGATAAGGAAACGTTAGTAATGGTGATCACCGTTTCCCCCATTGTCAAATAAGTGTGCGCTTTAACGTCTCTGGCTCCAGGCCGATTCCCAGACAAGACATAATAACGGTGAGGCAAAACTAGGATTGCTGATGTAGGATCAGGTCTCCCCAGTCCATATAATCATATTTATATTCACTCTGAGATGCTTGGTGAATATGTGTCCCGACTCAATCGAGTAGAAAGTAGCATCTCTGAGGTTAAAGCCATATCCAGCTCTCCTTACCACTCCGTTAACACCAATGTTCCCTCTAACTAATATAAAATGGCGCCGACAGAGAGGGCAGTTAACTCAGCAGCACTACCAGCATTATGACCAGGAATACGACTTTCCCAAAGCAGATCCTTTGTTCGCACCCCCCAGCGCAATTGAACTGATTCCAGAGGCCTACCCAAAACAACGCCAGCGGAGGATAGGTACTCAGAATGGTCTTCTAGTCTGACTTAGGAGGCGCGCACACCACCACCACTTCTGAGTATATTACTCGCTAATGTTCAGTCTCTGGATAACAAAGTTGACGAGCTCAGGGCGAGGGTTTCTTTCCAGAGAGACATCAGGGATTGTAACATACTCTGTTTCACAAAAACATGGCTCTCTTGGGATATACTGTCTGAGTCGGTCCAGCCCAGTTGGGTGCTCAGTTCATCACGCAGACAGGACTAAATACCTCCCCCGGGAAGAAGAAGGGCAGGGGTGTATGTGTCACGATTAACGACTCATGGTGTAATTGTGATAATATACAGGAACTCAAGTCCTTTTGTTCACCCGACCTAGAATACCTCACAATCAAATGCCAACCGTATTATCTCCAAAGAGAATTTTCTTTGGTTATAGTCACGGCCGTGTATATCCCCCCTCAAGCCTATACCATGACGGCCCTAAAGAAAAGAAACAACACAACATCTTTAAGTCATACCACAGACTCTCAATTGGATTGAGGTCTGGGCTTTGACTATGCCATTCCAAGACATTTAAATGTTTCCCCTTAAACAAGTCGTGTGTTGCTTTAGCAGTATGCTTAGGGTCATTGTCCTGCTGGAAGGTGAACCTCCGTCCCAGTCTCAAATCTCTGGAAGACTGAAACAGGTTTCCCTCAAGAATTTCCCTGTATTTGGCGCCATCCATCATTCCTTCAATTCTGACCAGTTTCCCAGTCCCTGTCAATGAAAAACATCCCCACAGCATGATGCTGTCACCACCATGCTTCACTGTGGGGATGAGGTTCTCAGGGTGATGAGAGGTGTTGGGTTTGTGCCAGACATAGCGTTTTCCTTGATGGCCAAAAAGCTCAATTTTAGTCTCCTCTGACCAGAGTACCTTCTTCCATGTGTTTAGGAAGTCTCCCACATGCCTTTTGGCGAACACCAAACGTGTTCGCTTATTTTTTTCTTTAAGCAATGGCTTTTTTATGGCCACTTCCGTAAAGCCCAGCTCTGTGGAGTGTACTGCTTAAAGTGGTCCTATGGACAGATACTCCAATCTCCGCTGTGGAGCTTTGCAGTTCCTTCAGGGTTATCTTTGGTCTCCTTGTTGCCTCTCTGATTAATGCCCTCCTTGCCTGGTCCGTGAGTTTTGGTGGGCGGCCCTCTCTTGGCAGGTTTGTTGTGGTGTCATATTCTTCAAAAAATTGTATAATGGATTTAATGTTGCTCTGTGGGATCTTCAAAGTTTCTGATATTTTTTTATAACCCAACCCTGATCTGTACTTCTCCATAACTTGGTCCCTGACCTGTTTTGGAGAGCTTGCTTGGTGGTGCCCCTTGCTTAGTGGTGTTGCAGACTCTGGGGCCTTTCAGAACAGGTGTATATATACTGAGATCATGTGACAGATCATGTGACACTTAGATTGCACACAGGTGGACCTTATTTAATTAATTATGTGACTTCTGAAGGTAATTGGTTGCTTCATAGCAAAGGGGGTGAATACATATGCACACACCTCTTTTCTGTTTTTTGTAGAATTGTTTTAAACAAGTTATTTTTTTCATTTCACTTCACCAATGTGGACTATTTGCATATGTCCATTACATGAAATCCAAATAAAAATCAATTTAAATTACAGGTAGTAATGCAAGAAAATAGGAAAAACGGCAAGGGGTGGTGAATACTTTTGCAAGGCACTGTACCAAAAAATGTGCACATGCAGCTACATGCAGCTCTGCTCTGTAATACATTTCTGACTGCTGGTGATGGAAAGACCGCTCATGCCTGTGAAATAGAACAAAGCTACTCCAATAACAAAATCACCAACTCGGTCTTGAAGTTTGATTTGTTGCATTGAAAGGGACTTTTGATTTAATCCCAATTTTCACAGTAGAGGCAAAAGTTAATCTGTTTAAAGCCAGGAAAGACAGTGAACATTTTTGTGAAGTTCAATCTCGTGTGTCTCTGCGCGGGCTGGGAACATTTTTAACCACTCCTTAAAACCCCTTAACTTGTTAGGGCTAGGGTCCTTTTTTCTCAAATTCCGCCTGACTGACGTGCCCAAAGTAAACTGCCTGTTGCTCAGGCCCTGAAGCCAGGATATGCATATAATGGGTAGCATTGGAAAGAAGACACTTTGAAATGTTTGTAGAAATGTTAAAATCATGTAGGAGACTATGACACAATAGATATGGTAGCAGAAAATCCAAAGAAAACCAACCAGAATTCTTTTGTGAAGAGTCCATGCTCTTCCAATGGAACGTATAGGGAAATAATTAAATCTAGCTCCCAGTATGCAATTCCTATGGCTTCCACTGGGTGTCATTAGTCTTTGTTCAGGGTTTCAGGCTTGTTTCTTCCAAAATGAGAAAGAAATATGAGTTTTACTACAGATACACAAACTTGGAAATTCGTGTATGCGCGCGCGATGAAGAGGACACGCACCTGTTAATATCGTTTTCCTATTGGACATACTTCTTTCCGTATGAAATAGTATAGTTTAATTACATTTTAGGGTATCTGAGGATTAAATAGAAACTTATTTTGACTTGTTGAAACAAAGTTTAGGGGTAGATTTTCGGATTCCTATCTTGGCATGTTGAACAAGTGGATTACTCAAATCGATGGCGCCAACTAAACTGACTTTTTGGGATATAAAGAAGGATTTTATCTAACAAAACGACACTACATGTTATAGCTGGTACCCTTTGGATGACAAATCAAAGGAAGATTTTCAAAAAGTAAGTGAATATTTAATCGCTATTTGTGAATTTATGAAAACTGTGCCGGTGGAAATTTTTATTTGATGTGGGGCGCCGTCCTCAAACAATCACATCGCATGCTTTTGCTGTAAAGCCTACTGTAAATGGGACAGTGCAGTTATATTAACAAGAATTTTAGCTATTAACCGATATAAGACACTTGTATGTACCTAAATGTTTAATATCCATAATTTTTATGATTATTTATTTGAATTGCGCGCCCTCCAGTTTCACCGGAAGTTGTCCCGCTAGTGGGACGCCTTTAACACTCCATAACACCCCTTATTGCATTAACACTCCTTATTGTATTTATTGTTTCTGACAGAGGCATTGATAAATACAATTTAAATTCCACACATAAAGCCACAAACACATATAGCCCACACACACACACCCAGGACTTAATACAGGCTAGAAGTTGATACAAGTAGCAAGTGCCTAAGTGCAAACCAAACGGCAGGTGTCTGAGCACACACTTTGGATGTACAAACAAATTCAATTCAATTCAAGGGGCTTTATTGGCATGGGAAACATATGTTAACATTGCCAAAGCAAGTGAAGTAGATAATATACAAAAGTGAAATGAACAATAAAAATGAACAGTAAACATTACACTCACAGAAGTTCCAAAAGAATAACAGACATTACAAATGCCATATTATGTACAATTGAAGTTGGATGTTTACATACACTTAGGTTGGAATCATTAAAACTCGTTTTTCAACCACAAATTTCTTGTTAACAAACTATAGTTTTGGCAAGTCGGTTAGGACATCTACTTTGTGCATTACACAAGTAATTTTATCAACAATTGTTGACAGACAGATTATTTCACTTATAATTCACAGTATCGCAATTCCAGTGGGTCAGAAGTTTACATACACGAAGTTGACTGTGCCATTAAACAGCTTGGAAAATTCCAGAAAATTATGTCATGGCTTTAGAAGCTTCTGATAGGCTAATAGACATCATTTGAGTCAATTGGTGGTGTACTTGTGGATGTATTTCAAGGCCTACCTTCAAACTCAGTGCCTCTTTGCTTGACATCATGGGAAAATCAAAAGAAATCAGCCAAGACCTCAGAAAAAAATTGTAGACCTCCACAAGTCTGGTTCATCCTTGGGAGCAATTTCCAAATGCCTGAAGGTACCACGTTCATCTGTACAAACAATAGTACGCAAGTATAAACACCATGGGATCACGCAGCTGTCATACCGCTCAGGAAGGAGACGCATTCTGTCGCCTAGAGATGAACGTACTTTGGTGCGAAAAGTGCAAATCAATCCCAGAACAACAGCAAAGGACCTTGTGAAGATGCTGGAGGAAACAGGTACAAAAGTATCTATATCCACAGTAAAATGAGTCCTATATCAACATAACCTGAAATGCCGCTCGGCAAGGAAGAAGCCACTGCTCCAAAACCGCTATAAAAAAGCCAGACTACGATTTGCAACTGCAAATGGGGACAAAGATCGTACTTTTTGGAGAAATTTCCTTTGGTCTGATGAAACAAAAATTGAACTGTTTGGCCATATTGACCATCGTTATGTTTGGAGGAAAAAGCTTGCAAGCTGAAAAACACCATCCCAACCGTGAAGCATGGGGGTGGCAGCATCATGTTGTGGGGGTGCTTTGCTGCAGGAGGGACTGGTGCACTTCACAAAATAGATGGCATCATGAGGAAGGACAATTATGTGGATATATTGAAGCAACATCTCAAGACATCAGTCAGGAAGTTAAAGCTTGCAAATGAGTCTTCCAAATGGACAATGACCCCAAGCATACTTCCAAAGTTGTGGCAAAATGGCTTAAGGACAACAAAGTCAAGGTACTGGAGTGGCCATCACAAAGCCCTGACCTCAATCCTATAGAAAATTTGTGGGCAGAACTGAAAAAGCGTGTGCGAGCAAGGAGGCCTACAAACCTGACTCAGTTACACCAGCTCTGTCAGGAAGAATGGGACAAAATTCACCCAACTTATTGTGGGAAGATTGTGGAAGGCTACCCAAAACGTTTGACCCAAGTTAAACAATTTACAGGCAATGCTACCAAATACTAATTGAGTGTATGTAAACTTCTGACCCACTGGAAATGTGATGAAAGAATAAAAGCTCAAATAAATAATTATCTCTGCTATTATTCTGACATTTCACATTCTTAAAATAAAGTGATGATCCTAACTGACCTAAGACAGGGAATGTTTATTAGGATTAAATGTCAGGAATTGTGAAAAACTGAGTTTAAATGTATTTGACTAAGGTGTATGTACATATTCCTCTTCTGTACATATTCCTCTTAATTTTACATGTTTTGCACGATTCGTTATGAAGTTAGGATTGAATTAGGGATTGAATGTTATTTATAATAAGGGTTATAGTACTTTGTGCATGACACAAGTAATTTTTCCAACAATTGTTTACAGACAGATTATTTCACTTATAATTCACTGAATCACAATTTAAGTGGGTCAGATGGTTACATAAACTAAGTTGGCTATGCCTTTAAACAGCTTGGAAAATTCCATTCCATGGCTTCAGAAGCTTCTGATAGGCTAATTGACATCATTTGAGTCAATTGGAGGTGCACCTGTTTGTCACGTCCTGGCCATGGAGAGCCCTCTGAGTTTCTCTATGGGGGTTAGGCCAGGGCGTGACTAGGGTTGTCTTACAGACTTCATGGTGGTTTTTTGAGTGTGGTTCCCAATTAGAGGCAGCTGGTTGTCGTTGCCTCTAATTGGGAATCCTATTTAGGTTGTTCCTTTTCCCATTGTGGGTTATTGTTTGTAGTTGTGTGTGTACCTGCGTGTGCCACACCTGCGTAACGGTTCGGTCTTTGTTTAGTGCCAGTTTGCACTTAATTAAAGTATGTATACTGGAACCCTCACTGCGTCTTGGTCCGCTCCATCAACAAACCGTGACACTGTTGATGTATTTCAACCTTCAAACTTTGCTTGACATCATGGTAAAAGACATCATTGTAAAAGAAATCAGCCAAGACCTCAGAAAAAAAATTGTAGACCTCCACAAGTCTGGTTCATCCTTGGGAGCAATTTCCAAATGCCTGAAGGTACCACATTCATCTGTACAAGCAATAGTACGCAAGTATAAACACCATGGGACCACGCAGCTGTCATACCGCTCAGGAAGGAGACGCATTCTGTCTCCTAGAGATGAACGTACTTTGGTGCGAAAAGTGCAAATCAAGCCCAGAACAACAGCAAAGGACCTTGTGAGGCAATGCTACCAAATACTAATTGAGTGTATGTAAACTTCTGACCCACTGGGAAAGTGATGAAAGAAATAAAAGCTTTGGCTAAGGTGTATGTACACTTCCGACTTCAACTGTATAAAGTTTGTATGTGAAAACTACTTCTAAGATTCATACATTGTTGTTCCAAACTCACTTCACTGGCTGGTGCTAGCACATGTTCAGATCAAATGCACTGCTGAAACGCCGATTAAGGTGCTTACATGTCCTAATCATTTGAAAGATTGCTCAGAAACCAGTTTTTTTTTTATCGGCATATTCTTACTTAAATTTTGACCTCGACGCAGATTAAGATAAGCAGAATGAGGTGTTTGTATTTGTATTTATTATGGATCCCCATAAGTTCCTGCCAAGGCAGCAGCTACTCTTCCTGGGGTCCGGCAAAATTAAGGCAGTTATACATTACAATACATTCATTACAGAATTCACAACACACTAAGTGTGTGCACTCATGCCCATACTCCACTACCACATACCTACAGCGCAAAATCCATGTGTACGTGTGTGAATAGTGCGTATGTTATGTGTTTGTGTGCATGTGTCTGTGCCTATGTTTGTGTTACTTCACAGTCCCCGCTGTTCCATAAGGTGTATTTTTACCTTTTTAAATCTGATTCTACTGCTTGCATCAGTTACCTGATGTGGAATAGAGTTCAAAGTAGTCATGGCTCTATGTAGTACTGTGCGCCTCCCATAGTCTGTTCTGGTGGCATGTCTTATGGGGTATGCATGGGTGTCAGAGTATTTTAAACAGACAGCTCGGTACCTTCAGCTTGTCAACACCTCATGAAAAACAAGTAATGAGGAAGTACATCTCTCTTCCACTTTGAGCCATGAGAGATTGACATGCATGTCATTAATGTTAGCTCTCTGTGTATTTTTAAGGGCCAGCCGTGCTGCCCTGTTCTGAGCCAACTGCAACTTTCCCAAGTCCCTTTTTGTGGCACCTGACCACATGACTGAACAGTAGTCCAGGTGCGACAAAACCAGGGCCTGTAGGACCTGCCTTGTTGATAGTGTTAAGAAGACAGAGCAGCACTTTGTTATGGACAGACCTCGCTTTATTATGGACGGCTACTGTTTTAATATGTTTTGACCCTGACAGTTTACATAATCAGTTTAATACTGCCATAATCAATTTAATATCTAATTATTACTGTGCATGTAAACATACTCATTGTTAGGAAGAATTATGGTCCAAATCGGATATTAGATACTATATTTATTGTAGATAATATGAATCCTATAAATTAAATGAACAATTTTGCAATCAATTTACTTAATTTATCAGAGATCAAATTATATTTACACAAAATAATGTTTCAGGAATGCTAATCTGATCTTTTTCGAACTACAGAAACGATCAAAATCCACTTTCTTGTGCTTTTTGAGGTGGAATGACTCAGTATCATCTACCACTGGCTCCTCACACTCTATAATTTCACATACAGATTGGACACCGATGCCAGACCAAGGTGTATTTGCATAGCCAGGTAAGAGGTAGTCATTAAGAAAATGCAAACACACACACGCGCTTTCATACACACACAAACGGATGTGAGTGGTAATGTGTGCACCAGGCCAGGCAGCTAGGGTTGACACTGCTTGCAGTGATTTACAATCCACAGCCACTGAGAAATAAACCATGTGTGTCAACAAGCTCTTTGTTTTATTTGCGTTTTAGTGAGCTGACTGCCACAATCAACACAAGCAATAGCACATTTCTCATTTCACTAACTCCCTGTGAAAAAGTGAAATTAGCATCAAGACGAGTCCAACACTCAGCTTGAGAGGGATCTCAATCAAGGCTCTAATGTCCATGATCTGAAATGATTCCATATGAAAACCATTGGAGGAAGTAAAATTGAACTTCATCTCTTAATAAAAGATCTCACTGGGCACACACTGGCTGGACCAACGTTGTTTCAAGGAAATTACATTGAACCAACGTGGAAGAGACGTTGAATTGATGTCTGTGCCCAGTGGGATAAATGTGTCAATAACCAAAGCCAATCCTCAGTCCTGTTATAGTTAAATATACTGGGGCTCTATTTGTCTTCATATGAAAACTGTAGAGATTCATAGACATCTGTGTGAATCTATCCAACGGTTTCCATTTTGATGGGAGGTGGTGTTCCTATGGGGTTAAACAATGGCCAGGATCCATACGTGCAAACATTTTGAGTCATATGCCCTGGCTGCTGCTGAATTCTGTTTGATGGTTTGGGCATTTACCCCTGTAGGTCTAAGCACTTAAATTGCAATATCTACTAAGCTAGCATATGGAATTGTTTTAAAATTGTCATAAAATGTATAACTTAGCAATTTGATTTGGAATTGTAGGACCCCTTTACAGTAGGTATTAAAACATATACTGTATATAAAACAAATATTTGATGAAACATTGAATTTGGCCTTTTCTGCTATAGCCCATATAAACACATTGAATAACACATTCATAAATGGCAAAACATGAAGTCAAAAAGTAAATCATAAGTAACAAGTGTCTGTCCAATATCTGAGACATACAAGAAAACGTAGGAAAAATAAAATACATTTTAGATCCATGTTTGGTCACGATGATTTTGGCACATTTTACCTCTCATGCGGTTTTTGCCTTCAGACTAGAGCAGAAAAGCTGACACTTTCGTACTCGCGAGAGTCTCCCCTTACAATATTGGTGACATATTATACTGAGCAAAAACATGAACGCAAAATGTAAAGTGTTAGTCCCATGTTTCATGAGGTGAAATAAAGATCCCAGAAAATGTCCATATGCACAAAAATATTATTTCTCTCAAATTTTGTACAGAAATTTGTTTACATCCCTGTTAGTGAGCATTTATCCTTTGCCAAGATAATCTGTACACCTGACAGGTGTGGCATATCAAGAAGCTGATTAAACAGCATGATCATTACACAGGTGCACCTTGTGCTTGGGACAATAAGAGGCCACACTAAAATGTGCAGTTTTGTCACATAACACAATGTCTCAAGTTGAGGGAGTCTGCAATTGGCATGTTGACTTCAGGAATGTCCACCAGAGCTGTTGCCAGAAAATGTCATGTTCATTTCTCTACCATAAGCTGCCTTTAGAGAATTTGGCAGTACCTCCAACTGGCCTCACAACCGCAGACCACCTGTAACCACTCCAGCCCAGGACATCCAAATCTTTTTTCTTCACCTGCAGTATCGTCTGAGACCAGCCACCCCGACAGCTGACAAAACGGAGGAGCATTTCTGTCTGTAATAAAGCCCTTTGGTGGGGGAAATACTCATTGTGATTGGCTGGGCCTTGCTCCCTAGTGGGTGGGCCAGTCTCCCGAGTGGGTGGGCCTATGCCCTCCCAAGGCCACCCATGGCTGTGCCCCTGCCCAGTCATGGGAAATCCATAGATTAGGGCCTAATACATTTATTTCAATTGACTGATTTCCTTATATGAACTGTGACTCAGTAAAATCGTTGAAATTGTTGCGTTTATATTTTTGTTCAGTATAGTTTGTAGCTCCAACAGTACAGTCTGGACGGTCGGTTTTGTGAGAAGACCTTTTCGAAATGGGGACATCCACCACAGAGAGTTCAGACAACTGCCGTAAAGCTTGTGGATGTCGTAGAGCCGAGCAACCAACTCTGTCGTGTTCGTGAGTGTCTTCCCTTCGATGATATTGGCATATTAGTTTGGACCCCACACGATTCCGGTTTTACAGACGATTTTGTGACGATTTCCTTGTCCGGGTCCTCTGATGTGTAGAAAAATGCCACTTTCAGAAGCCCCATGTTATGGAAATGGCGCAAACTTTATATTTATGGAAAGATGGCATTGAGCTGCAGCCACTAGAACTACAAGAAACGGTAAGTCTCTAGCATAAACACACAGGGAGCTATTCAATATAAAAAATGATGTCACCGTGTGACACACAGGTGTGTCAATCGACTCCAGGGGGTGTAAGAGAGTTTCCCTGTTCTCCCCTTTTCACATTCTAGGTTCTCACACACAGTCTTACACAGTCACACACACAGTGAATGGACTCACAGAACTGTGTACTACATGAAATAATGCACACACACCCAACCTACTGGCCACTTCAAGTCTCTCTCTCAGTCCTCGGGAGTCCAGGAAATGACAGCTCAAAGTGTCACGTCGCCATGGCAATGGCTAGGCCTGGGAACCAATGGTTACGGCCGTAACAAAAGCACGAGCCGTGCAGAGGGGTGGCAGCCACTCAACACTAAACCTCCTTCAAATGTAAATCAACGATCCCCCAGTTACATATGTGAGTGTGTTTGTTTGTGTTAAGCCTAAACCCCTGTCAGATGTAACTCCACCATATCCCTGTTGTACACCTACCTGCTGTAGTGAAGTAATGGCTAAACCTGTAGAACCTCATGCTCCTAATTAGAGCCTGATCCTGCTTGATCAGCTCTATACTATTAACCAGCTGAGTGTGGTCTCCCCTGTGTCACACACACACACACACACACACACACACACACACACACACACACACACACACACACACACACACACACACACACACACACACACACACACACACACACACACACACACACACACACACAGGCCCACAGCAAGTAGCCCAAGCCCACCATGCAGCAGGGACACATGCTCTCAGACCTACGTACTGACACGCAAGTCTTTAGCACTGCCTCATTGTTAAGCCGATATGCAACTATTTACCCCCTCAGATCACCACTTTAATTGCAAGCACATTGTAAGCACATTTCAGAATGCAGGGCTATTTAAATATAATTGTAATATATGCGCACTGTGGAAAAAGCCGATCGATAAGAGAGAATTAGGGAAACAAAGCTATTATAAGTAGTAGAACAATAGCTAGAGGTTGTTTTCTGATGGCTGGGATACAGGGTTTAAGATAGCCAAGAAAGCTATGCTAATCTGGTTAGCTAAACACGGTTGATCTATGGCCGAAGGTCACAAAGGCTACCATGAGATTTTCTCAACCTGTCGCTTCTAATGTCACCCTGAAAGTTTACTTAGATATGTTTCTCCACAAGCCAAAGACTTGTCATATGTTGAGTCATCCTTTTTTCACAGTACACACACTTTTATCCATAGATAGAGATTTGGCTTTGACATTATTGGCAACAGATGGATGCCAGGCAGTGCAGGCTCCTCAGAGGAGGAAGGGGAGGACCATCCTATTCAGTGAATTTCAGAAGAAAAATAAATAAAAGAAAAAAACATTAACCCCCTAGAGTCTAAATCCCCATCAAAATCCATCAGTTTATGCTAGAAATATGTTTTGCATTGGATGTGTCTTAATGCACCACATCTGCTGATGTCGCATTTACGCATCTGCGTAGGGTCCGAACTCGTATTCTCCATTTTGGTCTACAACCGCCACTCGTCTGAAGTCGGTACAGCTGATCTGCCAACTTCTGTCTGTAGTGTACAAACAGTTTAGGCCACACACAGCATGAGGCGAGTCTCTGACGAACATGTCCATGTCGGTTGTTTTGCTCTAGGACGCCCACAGAACTCACAAAACTCATCTGAAGGTTCCCCGGTACCTGTTGAATTTTTTTTATGGACGTATATATTGAGAGTGTTAAGTGCCAAAAGTAAGCGGTTAAATACAAGTAAAAATAAATCTTTCTTCTTATATGTTCAGAACAAACTTCCTTAAGATTTGTTGTTCCATGTGTTTCTATGGGCTAATAGCAGTATAGCAGGCCAAATAGCAGGCCAAATACATAATATTTGTTTATTTAATTTGTTTTATACTTCAAGTGTTCTTAAAATTCAAGGCGAGGCAGTCATTTGAGAAACCAAGGCTATTGAGTCTGCCGATAAGAATAGGGTGATTGACAGAGTCGAAAGTGGCTGAAGACGGCTGCACAGTACTGTCTTTTATCGATGGCGGTTACGATATCGTTTAGTACCTTGAGCGTGGCTGAGGTGCACCCGTGACCATCAGAAGCTTCTAAAGCCATGACATAATTTTCTGGAATTTTCCAAGCTGTTTAAAGGCACAGTCAACTTAGTGTATGTAAACTTTTGACTCACAAACATGAGAATCCTACTTACACAATGTTGAGAAGGGATCATAGCAGTGATTGAATGAGAGTATGAGGCATGAGTTGATGTGTTCCGAGGATTGACTTCAGTGCAGGACAGGGGTTATGGTTTTCAGTGGCTTCAGTGCAGGACAGGCTCATCATGGATGAATGGTGTTAGAGAAGAGCTCAACTCTTCAAGGGCAGGAAAGGATTTGACTGGGAAGACAAAAAAACAATAACAAAACACAGTTAGACAAAAGAGATAAGAACGAGTTAGTCCAGGCAATGATTAAAACCACATGATTAAAATTGATGTGTAATAATGGGATTGTGTATGTAATTGACTTTACATACAATAATGAGAGAAACATTTACAGGGCATCTCATAGTGCATGGAGAGGAAACATTCAATGCGCCAGTGGATGAGAGGACACATGAGACATGGCTTCAGTTCATGTCAGGAGACAGTTGACACTGGTGGTGGAGTGGAGTGGAGTGGTTATCCCCTCTTAGTCAGGGAACAGAAGGGGTCCTAGACACAAATACACTACATAACCAAAAGTATGTGGACACCTACTCGTCGAACAGCTCATTCCAAAATCATGGGCATTAATATGGAGTTGGTCCCCCTTCACTGCTGTAACAGCCTCCATTCTTCAGGGAGGCTTTCCACCAGATGTTGGAACATTTCTGTGGGGACTTTCTTCCAGAGGCAGTTTGGAACTCGGTAGTGAGTGTTGCAACCGTGGGCAGAGTGCTGCGCGCTTCAGCACTCGGCGGTCCCGTTCTGTGAGTTTGTGTGACCTACCACTTTACGACTAAGCCGTTGTTGCTCCTAGACGTTTCCACTTCACAATAACAGCACTTACAGTTGACCGGGGCAGTTCTAGTTCGGCTGAAATTTGACGAACTGGCTTGTCAGTGAATTTAACATGGCACCGTCAGAGGATGCCACCTTTCCAACAAGCCAGTTCGTCAAATTTCAGCCCAACTAGAACTGCCCCGGTCAACCTCTGGCAGTCTCTATGGGGGAACCACAGGGTTCAATTCTCAGGCCGACTCTTTTCTCTGTATACATCAACGATGTCGCTCTTGCTGCGGGTGATTCCCTGATCCACCTCTACGCGACGACAGCATTCTGTATACTTCTGTCCCTTCTTTGGACACTGTGTTAACTAACCTCCAAATGAGCTTCAATGCATACACCACTCCTTCCGTGGCCTCCAACTGCTCTTAAACGCTAGTAAAACCAAATGCATGCTTTTTAACCGATCGCTGCCCACACCCGCCTGCCCGACTAGCATCACTACTCTGGACGGTTCCGAATTAGAATATGTGGACAACTACAAATACCTAGGTGTCTGGCTAGACTGTAAACTCTCCTTCCAGACTTATATTTAACATCTCCAATCCAAAATTAAATCTAGAATCGGTTTCCTATTTCGCAACAAACCTCCTTCACTCACGCCGCCAAACATATCCTAGTAAAACTGACTATCCTACCGATCCTAAACTTCGGCGATGTCATCTACAAAATAGCTTCCAATACTCTACTCAGCAAACGGCATGCAGTCTATCACAGTGCCATCCGTTTTGTTACCAAAGCCCCTTATACCACCCACCACTGCGACCTGTGTGCTCTAGTCGGCTGGCCCTTGATACATATTCGTCGCCAGACCCACTGGCTCCAGGTCATCTATAAGTCTATGCTAGGTAAAGCTCCGCCTTATCTCAGCTCACTGGTCATGATAACAACACCCACCTGTAGCACGCGCTCCAGCAGGTATATCTCACTGGACATCCCCAAAGCCAACACCTGCTTTGGCCGCCTTTCCTTCCAGTTCTCTGCTGCCAGTGACTGAAACGAATTGCAAAAATCGCTGAAGCTGGAGACTTATATCTCCCTCACTAACTTTAAACATCAGCTATCTGAGCAGCTAACCAATCGCTGCAGCTGTACATAGCCCATCTGTAAATAGCCCACCTAATCTACCTACCTCATCCCCATATTGTTTTTATTTACTTTTCTGCTCTTTTGCACACCAGTATTTCTACTTGCACATCATCATCTGCTCATCTATCACTCCAGTGTTAATTTGCCAAATTGTAATTACTTCGCTACTATGGCCTATTTATTACCTTACCTCCTCACGACATTTGCACACACTGTATATAGACTTTCTTTTTTTTCTATTGTGTTATTGACTGTACGCTTGTTTATTCCATGTGTAACTCTGTGTTGTTGTTTGTGTCGCACTGCTTTGCTTTATCTTGGCCAGGTCACGGTTGTAAATGCGGTACCAAGGTACCACGTTCATCTATACAAACAATTGTATGCAAGTTTAAACACCATGGGACCATGCAGCCGTGATACCGCTCAGTAAGGAGACGTGTTCTGTCTCCTAGAGATTAACGTACTTTGGTGCGAAAAGTGCAAATCAATCCCAGAACAACAGCAAAAAGACCTTGTGAAGATGCTGGAGGAAACGGGTACAAAAGTATCTATACCCACAGTAAAACAAGTCCTATATCGACAAACCTGAAAGGCCGCTCAGCAAGGAAGAAGTCACTGCTCCAAAACCGCCATAAAAAAGCCAGACTACGATTTGTAACTGCACATGGGGACCAAGATCGTACTTTTTGGAGAAATTTCCTCTGGTCTGATGAAACAAAAATATAACTATTTGGCCATAATGACCATTATTATGTTTGGAGGAAAAAGGGGGAGGCTTGCAAGCCAAAGAACATCCCAACCGTGAAGCACGGGGGTGGCAGCATCATGTTGTGGGGGTGCTTTGCTGCAGGAGGGACTGGTGCACTTCACAAAATAGATTGCATCATGAGGAAGGACAATTATGTGGATATATTTAAGCAACATCTCAAACATCAGTCAGGAAGTTAAAGCTTGGTCGCAAATGGGTCTCCAAATGGACAATGACCCCACGCATACTTCCAAAGTTGTGGCAAAATGGCTTAAGGACAACAAAGTCAAGGTATTGGAGTGGCCATCACAAAGCCCTGACCTCAATCCTATAGAAAATTTGTGGGCAGAACTGGAAAAGCGTGTGCGAGCAAGGAGGACTACGAACCTGACTCAGTTACACCAGCTCTGTCAGGAGGAATGGGCCAAAATTCACCCAACTTATTGTGGGAAGCTTGTGGAAGGCTACCTGTTTGACCCAAGTTAAACAATTTAAAGGCAATGCTACCAAGTACTAATTGAGTGTATGTAAACTTCTGAAATAAATCATTCTCTCTACTATTATTCGGACATTTCACATATAAAATAAAGTGGTGATCGTAACTGACGTAAAGACAAGGCATTTTTATTAGGATTAAATGTCAGGAATTGTGAAAAACTGAGTTTAAATGTATTTGGCTAAGGTATATGTAAACTTCCGACTTCAACTGTAGGTCTCTGAACACCTCAACTCATGCCTCATGACCTTATTCAATCACTGCTGTGATTCCTTCCCAACACTGTAAGTAGCCCTCTCATTCCCATTCCCCATTCCCCACTGATACCAAGCTACCCCATCTGCTTGTACATGACATCAGAGCTACATAATGTTATAAACACAAATTTCCACCGATTCACCAAGTGCAAAATTTGTTCAAATGAGTACACAAATAAAACATGAATCATGTTTTTTTAAGCAACTTTTCTTCCTATCAGCAGCGCCAATATGGGGCCTTTGTTTTGAACGGCGGCCAACCAAACAAGAACTTATATCCTCAGGCGGCATGGTTATCGTGTTTAATCAGATCACAATATTGGCAAGGTATCTCATGTCAAAACAAGTTTGAAAAATATTAATCCTCTTGTTGATGTACGGTACTCTATGTATCGTATTCAATCAAAGTGAATTACAGGACTCTTAGGTTCCCCCTTAGGATATGTTCTCTTAGATGCTGTGTTGTGTTCTGTTTGTGCCCTGTTTGTGTCATCATCCCCTATCGATTATCCTTTAACCGCATCCTGGATGAAGATCCCGCTCCGATCCAAACCAACGTCCCACACAGAGCCAAGAGCCATGACTGCAGACTAGAGCCAAAATACACCACATGAAGAAGAATGATGGCAGTAGTCAGCACGGGAACAACACAAAGACCAACAACAACCACACCACAGCCCTGACTAAGCTTATCACATACCCCTTGGCCAGCAGAACTAGAGCTGGACTAGGAGAACTGACGTAGCCGACGCAGTCTAAACTCTTAACCCAAAACCACAACTCCTCTCTATGGAGAGAGTATAAAATAAACGCAAATCCAGATGAACATGACACCACTCTTTCCCCACCTGAGATGGAAGCTTAAACATATGTAGAATTAATCATAAATAATAATAATAACTGTGCTGCAACCATATAACGCACTGTTACTTGAAAAAACATTGTAAAAGAAGAAAAATTAGGGCCCCAAGCAGCCAAGCTGATACCTACAGACATAAGGTTAGCCCGCAGACTCACACATTGCACTCACGCTCAAAATCTAACCAGTGTATTTGTATCATGAGCAAAAACTACTGCTTTTCTATCTAAAGTTGCAAAGAAAATGTGATCCATTTATTAACACCAGAGACCAGAAAAAAGGATAAAAGGGTGTAGTGAAAGTAGCAGGAACAGCAGTATCTATCTTCATCGACCTGGCCAAGTGTCACGACTTCCGCCGAAGTCGGTCCCTCTCCTTGTTCACGCGGCATTCAGTGGTCGGCGTCACCGGTCTTCTAGCCATCGCCGATCCACTTTTCATTTTCCATTTGTTTTGTCTTTGTTTTCTTCACACCTGGTTTCAATTCCCCAATTACATGTGCATGTATTCAACCCTCTGTTTCCGCCATGTTTGTTTGCGTGTTTGTATTCAGTTCAGGTTTGTTTGTTAGAGGCTGGTAGTTGTTGCTGGGTGTTTGATTTTGTACGCTCGTGTATTTTTCGTGTGACCGGTAATTTTATGCACCTTTAGTATTTTGTTGTGTACTGGTGCTTTGTTTTATTAAATACCTTGTCCACGCATCACTGCTATCCTGCGCCTGATTTCACCTTACCAGATACCCAAAACCTGACAGAAACACGCACCCGAAAAATGGAGTCAGCAGGAGCAGGTACCCCGGTATTCGGGGTTGTTGAGCACATCCAGCAGCACGAGACGATGCTACAACATCTAGGCACCGCCATGGATCGCGTCCTCCAGACCATGGAGCGCTGGGAGAGAAGAGGAGTTCCTCCAGCGCCTCCACCAGCAACCACCAAGGTCACCACTAAGCACCCCTCCTTCACCCTGTCCCAGTGGGATTCGGCTCTCCCTTCCGAGGGAGTATGATGGAACGGCAGCGGGATGTCAGGGGTTCCTACTCCAACTGGAACTTTACCTGGCAACCGTGCACCCGGCTCCTTCAGGCCGTGAGAGCGTGTCCGCCCTCGTCTCCTGCCCTGGAGTGGGCCAACGCCGTATGGGAGAAGGGAGATGTGGCGCTGGACCAATTCGAGGAGTTCACCCGCCATTTCCGGGCAGTTTTCGACCACCCGCCTGAGGGTAGAGCGGCGGGTGAACGTCTCATCCACCTGAGGCAGGGGATGAGGAGTGCACAGGAGTTTGCATTTGACTTCCGGAACCTGGCCGCCGGCGCGGGATGGAACGACAGGGCCCTGATCGATCACTACCGTTGTAGTTTACACGAGGACGTTCGTCGGGAGTTGGCCTGCAGAGACACCACTCTAACCTTCGACCAGCTGGTGGACATGTCCATCCGGTTGGATAACCTGCTGACTACCCACGGACGTCCAGAGCGTGGTCTGTCGATTCCATCCCCGAGCACCACCGCTCCGACGCCCATGGAGCTGGGAGGTGCTGAGCTTAGGGCGACCGGAGGAGGGGCCGTTCAATGCACCATTTGTGGCCGCAGAGGGCACACTGCCGGCCGGTGCTGGGGAGGTTCCTCTGGGAGTCGAGGCAGCAGGCAGGGCACTCTCGTGTCACCCCAGGTCAGTCGGCAACAGGCTCACCCAGAGCCCTCTGTTGCTCACATGTTTTTGTTTATACATTTTCCTGGGTTTTCCCCGCATAAGGCACTCGTAGATTCAGGCGCAGCTGGTAATTTTATTGACACATCATTTGCCCATAGTTTTGTGCCAGTCGATATGCCCTTCCTTGTGCACGCCCTAGATAGTAGACCATTAGGGTCAGGACTAATTAGGGAGGCCACCGCTCCACTGTGCATGGTTGCGCAGGAGGGTCACAAGGAGAGAATCAGTCTCTTCCTTATTGATTCTCCTGCGTTTCCCGTGGTGCTAGGCCTACCCTGGTTGGCCTGTCATGACCCCACTATTTCATGGCAACGGAGGGCTCTCACGGGGTGGTCACAAAAGTACTCGGAGAGGTGTTTAGGGGTTTCTGTTGGTGCTACTACGGTGGAAAGTCCAGACCAGGTCTCCACCGTGTGCATCCCCTCTGAATATGCCGATTTGGCTCTCGCCTTCTGTAAAAGGAAGGCGACTCAATTACCACCCCATCGACGGGGGGATTGTGCGATAAATCTCCTGGTAGACGCAGCACTTCCCAGGAGTCACGTGTATCCCCTGTCGCCAGAGGAAACGGCGGCTATGGAAACATATGTCTCCGAATCCCTGGGGCAGGGGTACATTCGGCCCTCCACTTCACCTGTCTCCTCAAGTTTCTTTTTTGTGAAGAAGAAGGACGGAGGTCTGCGCCCGTGTATTGACTATCGAGGCATCAACCAGATCACTGTGAGGTACAGTTACCCTCTACCTCTCATAGCCAGTGCGATCGAGTCAATGCACGGGGCGCGCTTTTTCACAAAATTGGATCTCAGGAGCGCTTACAATCTGGTGCGTATCCAGGAGGGAGACGAGTGGAAGACGACGTTTAGTACCTCCTCAGGGCACTATGAGTACCTCGTCATGCCGTATGGGTTGATGAATGCTCCCTCAGTCTTCCAGACCTTTGTAGACAAGATTTTCAGGGACCTGCACCGGCAGGGTGTAGTGGTGTATATCGATGACATTCTGATATACTCCGCTACACGCGCCGAGCATGTGTCCCTGGTGCGCAGGGTGCTTGGTCGACTGTTGGAGCATGACCTGTACGTCAAGGCTGAGAAATGTCTGTTCTTTAAACAGTCTGTCTCCTTCCTAGGGTACCGCATTTCCACTTCAGGGGTGGAGATGGAGAGTGACCGCATTTCAGCCGTGCGTAATTGGCCGACTCCCACCACGGTAAAGGAGGTGCAGCGGTTTCTAGGGTTTGCCAACTACTACCGGAGGTTTATCCGGGGTTTTGGTCCGGTAGCGGCTCCCATTACCTCACTGCTGAAGGGGGGACCGGTGTGTTTGCAGTGGTCGGCTGAGGCGGACAGGGCTTTTGGTCACCTGAAGGCTCTGTTTACCTCAGCTCCCGTGCTTGCTCATCCGGATCCCTCTTTGGCATTCATAGTGGAGGTGGACGCGTCCGAGGCTGGGATAGGAGCTGTGCTCTTTCAGAGCTTGGGTACGCCACCAAAGCTCCACCCCTGTTCCTTCTTTTCGAAGAAGCTCAGCCCGGCGGAGCGAAACTATGACGTGGGGAACCGGGAGCTGTTGGCTGTTGTCAAGGTTTTGAAGGCGTGGAGACATTGGCTTGAGGGGGCTAAACACCATTTTCTCATCTGGACTGACCACCGCAATCTGGAGTACATCCGGGCGGCTAGGAGACTGAACCCTCGCCAGGCAAGGTGGGCCATGTTCTTTACCCGTTTTGTCTTCACCCTGTCCTACAGACCAGGTTCCCAGAATGCGAAGGCAGACGCACTGTCCCGGATGTATGACATGGAGGAGCGGTCCATGGATCACACTCCCATACTCCCGGCCTCTTGCCTGGTGGCACCGGTAGTGTGGGAGCTGGACGCGGACATCGAGCGGGCGTTACGTGCAGAGCCCACTCCCCTCCAGTGTCCAGCTGGGCGTCTGTACATTCCGTCTGCTGTCCGCGACCGTTTGATCTATTGGGCTTACACGTCACCTTCCTCTGGTCATCCGGGCATCGGTCGGACAGTGCGTTGTCTTAGTGGGAAGTACTGGTGGTCCACTTTGGCTAAGGACGTGAGGGTTTATGTTTCCTCCTGCTTGGTGTGCACCCAGTGCAAGGCTCCTAGGCACCTGCCCAGAGGGAAGTTACAACCCTTACCCGTTCCACAACAGCCATGGTCGCACCTGTCGGTGGACTTCCTAGCGGATCTTCCTCCCTCACAGGGTAACACTACGATCCTGGTCATTGTGGATCGGTTTTCTAAGTCCTGCCATCTCCTCCCTTTGCCCGGTCTCCCTACGGCCCTACAGACTGCGGAGGCCCTGTTCACACACGTCTTCCAGCACTACTGGGTGCCTGAAGACATAGTATCTGATCGAGGTCCCCAGTTCACGTCAAGGGTCTGGAGGGCATTCATGGAACGTCTGGGGATCTCGGTCAGCCTTACCTTGGGTTTTCACCCCGAGAGTAAGGGGCAGGTGGAGAGAGTAAACCAGGATGGCCGAGAACTCGATCCGCCACTCCTCCACTAACCTCTCCCCCTTCCAGTGCGTACTGGGGTACCAGCCGGTTCAGAGCCAGATCGAGGCTCCTGCGGTGGACGACTGGTTTAGGCGCTCTGAGGAGATATGGGACGCCGCTCGTGTGCACCTTCAGTGAGCCGTGAGGCGTCAGAAAGCCAGCGCAGACCGCCACCGCAGTGAGGCCCCGGTGTTCGCACCGGGGGACCGGGTCTGGCTATCAACCCGAAACCTGCCCCTCCACCTGCCCTGCCAGAAGCTGGGCCCGTGGTTTGTGGGGCCATTTAAAGTCCTGAGGAGACTGAACGAGGTATGTTACAGGTTACAGCTTCCCCCCGATTACCGTATTAACTCCTCGTTCCATGTGTCTCTCCTCAGGCCGGTGGTGGCTGGTCCACTCCAGGAGTCTGAGGTGCGGGAGGTTCCTGCACCCCCTCTGGGGGCCCCGGCGTATGCAGTCCGATCCATACCGGACTCGAGGCGTCAGTACCTCATAGAGTGGGAGGGGTACGGTCTGGAGGAGAGATGCTGGGTGCCGATGAAGGACGTATTGGACCCTTCGATGCTGCGGGAGTTCCACTGACTTCATCCGGATCGCCCTGCGCCTCGTCCTGCGGGTCGTCCCAGAGAACGGTGTCGGTGTGCGGCTGGTGCCGCGCGTCAAGGGGGGGTACTGTCACGACTTCCGCCGAAGTCGGTCCCGCTCCTTGTTCGGGCGGCGTTCGGCGGTCAACGTCACCGGTCTTCTAGCCATCGCCGATCCACTTTTCATTTTCCATTTGTTTTGTCTTTGATTTCTTCACACCTGGTTTCAATTCCCCAATTACATGTGCATGTATTCAACCCTCTGTTTCCGCCATGTTTGTGTGCGTGTTTGTATTCAGTTCAGGTTTGTTTGTTAGAGGCTGGTAGTTGTTGCCGGGTGTTTGATTATGTATGCTCGTGTATTTTTCGTGTGACCGGTAATTTTATGCACCTTTAGTATTTTGTTGTATACTGGTGCTTTGTTTTATTAAATACCTTGTCCACGCATCACTGCTATCCTGCGCCTGATTTCACCTTACCAGATACCCAAAACCTGACACCAACACTTTCGACTCGGTCAATCACTGCATTCTCAATAGCCTTCATTTTTTAAATGACTGCCTCGCCTGGTTCACCAACCACTTCTCAGATAGAGTTCAGTGTGACAAATCGGAGGGCCTGTTGTCCGGACCTCTGGCACTCTATGGGGGTGCCACAGGGTTCAATTCTCGGGCCGACTCTTTTCTCTGTAAATGTCAATGATGTCGCTCTTGCTGCTGGTGATTCTCTGATCCACCACTACGCAGACAAGACCATTCTGTATACTTCTGGCCCTTCTTTGGACACTGTGTTAACAAACCTCCAGACGAGCTTCACTGCCATACAACACTCCTTCTGTGGCCAAAGAAGGGCCAGAAGTAAAATGAAATGAATACTTTTCAACTGATCGCTGCCCGCACCGGCCTGCCCGACTAGCATCACTACTCTGGACGGTTCTGAGTTAGAATATGTGGACAACTACAAATACCTAAATGTCTGGTTATACTGTACTCTCCTTCCAGACTCACATTAAGCATCTCCAATCCAAAATTAAATCTAGAATCGGCTTTCTATTTTGCAGCAAAGCATCCTTCACCCATGCTGCCAAACATACCTTCGTAAAACTGACTATACTACCAATGCTTGACTTTGGCGATGTCATTTACAAAATAGCCTCCAACACTCTATTCAGCAAATTGGATGTAGTCTATCACAGTGCCATCTGTTTTGTCACCAAAGCCCCATATACTACCCACCACTGCGACCTGTATGCTCTCGTTGGTTGGCCCTCGCTTCATATTCGTCGCCAAACCCACTGGCTCCATGTCATCTATAAGTCTTTGCTAGGTATCTCAGCTCACTGGTCACCATAGCAGCACCCACCCATAGTATGCGGTCCAGCAGGTATATTTCACTGGTCATCCCCAAGGCCAACTCCTCCTTTGGTCGCCTTTCCTTATAGTTCTCTGCTGCCAATGACTGAATCGAATTGCAAAAATTACTGAAGCTGGAGTCTTATATCTCCCTTACTAACTTTAAGCATCGGAAACCAGATTGCATAGTGGAGAAGGCACGGTGGGATACGAAATGGTCGGTGATCTGTTTGTTAACTTGGCTTTCGAAGATTATAGAAAGGCATGGCAGGATGGATATAGGTCTATAACAGTTTGGGCCTAGAGTGTCTCCCCCTTTGAGGAGGGGGATGACAGCGGCAGATAGGAAAGCTAGCCTTAGCTGGTTCCTGACTTCCCTGAAAAGTTGCATATCGCGTGGGCTATTCGATGCTAATGCTAAATGCAACAGGATGTTTTTGTGCTGATGAAGGGCAGTCAAGACTGGGGTGAAACAAGGGCTATATCTGTTATTAGTTTTACATTTTTTGAATGAGGCATTCTTATTTAAGATGGTGAGGAAAGCACTTATGAAGAGCAACCAGGCATCCTCTACTGACGGGATGAGGTCAATATCCTTCCAGGATCCCCTGGCCAGGTCGATTAGAAAGGCCTGCTCGCTGAAGTATTTTCGGGAGCGTTTGACAGTGATGAGGGGTGGTCATTTGACCACAGACCCATTACGCAAGCAGGCAATGAGGCAGTGATCGCTGAGATCCTGGTTGAAGACAGCAGAGGTGTATTTAGAGGGCAAGTTGGTCAGGATGATATCTAAGAGGGTCCCCATGGTTACGGATTTAGGGTTGCACCTGGTAGGTTCCTTGATAATTTGTGTGAGATTGAGGGCATCTAGCTTAGATTGTAGGACGGCCAGGGTGTTAATAGGGATAGCCCCCTTTTTTTCAATTCTTGCCTAAATGACATACCCAAATCTAACTGCCTGTAGCTCAGGCCCTGAAGCAAGTATATGCATATTCTTGGTACCATTTGAAAGTAAACACTTTGGAGTTTGTGGAAATGTGAATTGAATGTAGGAGAATATAACACAATAGATCTGGTAGAAGAAAATACAAAGAAAAAACCAACCAGTCTTTTTCTACCACCATCTTTGAAATGCAAGAGAAAGGTTATAGTTATAGCCATCACTCAGATGGATAACTTGAAAAATGAGTGAACAACCCTTTTAGTGTGAAGTCACCAGGTACGTTTGGGCAAATCGTGAAGAAGAAATTCGCATTCATATTCAATTTTTCTGCAAGAATATCGTCAAATCTGTATACTTGGACTTATTAGTAGCCATATTATAAGTTCAACATTTGCAAAACAACCAGTTTTCATAACTTCATAACTCTGATTATCCTTATAATTTTTGTCCAAAATGAAAAGGCATGCTGTCGTACAAGGTTAGAAGCTACATTTTACGACATATATATGGTTTCCGATTACTCCCATAAAGCCCAGCTCATTGGCTATCTAGCTAGCTTTGTTTGGCCCCGATTTGTGCTCATTTGACAAAGATACAATTGTTCAAGTGATGGCCGCCCGCGTCATCGGCGTGCCATGAAGGCGTCGCTTTCTGACCAAATATGATGTCCTATAGGATATACTACACCCCTAATGAAATAGGGAAGTCTTGTTTCCTTCTAGGATCTCTGAGGAATAGATCCGAATGTGATTTGACTCGTTCAAACAATGTTTAGAGTGAGATTGCTTTCTTTGCAAATTGAACGAGTGGAAATACAAAATCGATTGTGCGTGCTATATGGACCTTTTTATGTCACGACTTCCACCGAAGTCGGTCCCTCTCCTTGCTCGGGCGGCTTTCGGCGGTCGACGTCACCGGTTTTCTAGCCATCGCCGATTCACTTTTCATTTTTCCATTGTTTTTGTCTTGTTTTACACACGTGGTTTCGATCCCACAATTACTTGTTCATTATTTAACCCTCTGATCCCCCATGTTTGTTTGTGAGTGATTGTTTTATTTGTATTGCGGTCCGTATTTGTGGGCTTGGATATTTTTTACGTTTGTTAATATATTGAGTAAAATGTACTATATTTACTAATATCTGCTGTCCTGCGCCTGACTCCTATACACCAGCAACACACAGACGCTTTACATTTTAGGATATGAAAAATTATTTTATCTAACAAAACGACACTTCATGTTATCTCTGGGACCCTTTGGATGATAAATCAGAGCAAGATTTCAGAATGTAAGTACACATTTCACCTTCAGAGGTGAATTTATCAAACCTATCGTGTTGAAAAAAGTGTTTTGTTGTTAGGAGCTCTCCTCAAACAATAGCATGGCATTTGTTTGCAGTAATAGCTACTGTAAATTGTACAGTGCAGTTATATTAACAATAATTTAAACTTTCAGCCGATGTAAGACATGTACATACATTTGTTGTTACTCTAAAATCTGTGATCTTGATATAATGCGCTGCATGATTTACAACTGTCCCGTTGATGGAATGCCGATCCTTAAGAAGTTTTTTAAGCATGTCCCAGTTTAGGTCACCTAACAGTACGAACTCTGAAGATAGATCGGGGGCGATCAATTCACATATTGTGTCCAGGGCACAACTGGGGACTGAAGGGTGTCTATAACATGCGGCAATGGTGAGAGACTTGTTTCTGGAAAGGTGGATTTTTTAAAGTATAATCTCTAATTGTTTGGGCACAGACCTGGATAGTATGACAGAACTCTGCAGGCTATCTCTGCAGTAGATTGCAACTCCGCCCCCTTTGGCAGTTCTATCTTGTCGAAAAATGTTATATAGTTAGGGATGGACATTTCTGGAATTTTGGTGGCCTTCCTAAGCCAGGATTCAGACACGGCTAGGACATCCGGGTTGGTGGAGTGTGCTAAAGCAGTGAATAAAACAAACTTAGGGAGGAGGCTTCTGATGTTAACATGCATGAAACCAAGGTTTTTACGGTTACAGAAGTCAACAAATGAGAGCACCTGGGGAATGGGAGTGATGCTAGGGGCTGCAGGGCTTGGGTTAACCTCTACATCACCATAGGAACAGAGGAGGAGTAGGATAAGGGTATGGCAAAAGGCTATAAGAACTGGTTGTCTAGTGCGTTCGGAACAGAGAGTAAATGGAGCAGATTTCTGGGCGCGGAATAATAGATTCAAGGCATAATGTACAGGTGGTCGGATGTGAGTACAGTGGAGGTAACCCTAGGCATTGAGTGATGATGAGAGGGGTTTTGTCTCTAGAGGCACCATTTAAGCCAGGTGAGGTCACTGCATGTGTGGGGGATGGAACAAAAGGGCTAGCTAAGGCATATTGAGCAGGGCTGGAGGCTCTACAGTGAAATAAGACAAAAATCACTAACCAAAACAGCATTAGACAAGTCATATTGACATTAGGGAGAGGCATGTGTAGCTGAGGGAACATAGGGTCCAATGAGTAGCTAGGTGAGCTGGACACATGGCGATTCAGACAGCTAGCAGGCCGGGGCTAGCAGATGGGCCTCAGGGGGACGTCGCAACGGAGGAGCCTGTTGAAACCCCCTCGAACAGTTACGTCGGCAGACCAGTTTTGATGGATCGGCGGGCCTCCGTGTCGGCAGCAAAGGGTCAGCAAAAGGCCAATTGGCAAAAGAGGTATTGAAGCCATGGAATTGTCTGATGGATCTCTTCAGCTAGCCGGGAGATGGACCTAGCTTGAGGCTAGCTCCAGGCTAACTGGTGCTTGCTTCGGGACAGAGACGTTAGCCAGGAGTAGCCACTCGGAGAGCAGCTAGCTAGCTGTGATGATCCGGTGTAAAGATTCAGAACTTGCGTTAGGAATTACAAAGGATGAAGAAGCAATACTCCAAGCAGCAGCTCCATACTACTTGACAAACATAGAGAACTGATACTGTATACTGGTTGTTGGGGTGGGATTGGCGTGTGGTGTGGGGGTCCGTGGGTAGTTTTTCATAATTTTATTAGATTCCATGTCTTACTAATTGTTTTGAAAAATTATGGTCCAAATTGGATTTTAGGTACTACTGTATATTTATTGAAGATTATATGAATCCTATAAATAAATGGAGATCAAAAAACTATGTTTCAGGAATGCTAATTTGATCTATTTCTAACTAGAGAAACGATTTCAGAACAATCTAAGATGGTGGGTGTCGACTCCTCTGTTTTGAGGTGGAATGATTCAGTAGGGATTGGTTCTGGGGTCCTATCAATAGTCCTGAGCGATTAGGGCTTTTTGTGGTCTGTTCGATTTCGGTTCGATTATTAAAAAAATAATCACAGTCTTCGGTTTCGATTATTTGGGTTGAATGCTGTAACACAGAATAAAACAATTAGTATAAGTCCCATGGTGGTAGTGACTGCCCATTGCTTATCACTTATTAACCATAATTTATTCACATTAATAAAATATTTCATTTGTTGTGTATATTATATTTGTTTTATTTGATGACTATTAATTAATTACAAGTCATCGTCTTATCTCTACAGAGCTGCTGCCTATGCTGTCTGACAAAATCACTATTTTAGTAGTTCTTCAAAGTAAATAAGACAGTTTTATGACTGCTGAATACCAACTATCAATCACTTAGATCATATATTTTCAGGTAGAGATACCTCACGAAGCAACAGCTTCTCTATATATCACCTCACCATTGTGCATTCTTGTCTCTTCTGTAGCAGGCGTAAAAGAAACAAAGACTACACAAGTAGATGCTCAATGGATTATGGTCATTGTAGTTAATTACCACGTTTTATGTGAAAAACTATGTAGAATATGGGCCTGTTGGAAATTACAACTCCCTACTACATCACACAGTTCAGGCTGGATCTGATTTATCTCTAGAGAAACTGTGCAATGAACACACTGAGCTCACAGAAAACATTTTGGTTAATCGCTCAGCACTATATATCAAGGCCCACTCACACAGACAGGACTTGCATGGACGCCTGCAGAGCAATAGGAACTACAGTTCAAACATTTTTACACTGACACAAATTGTGCTGTGCTGCCTACACTATTTGATTTTCATATTGTACTATCCAGCAATTATAGGGGATTTGTAACCAAGTCAGGACAGTACAGCTTGGCTCAGCCAGGTAGTGTGAAAAGGGTTTAGGACACCACAGTCCTGTCAGAGCAGGGCTGGTAAGGAAGGCTTAAAGCAGTATAAAGTGTCTCTGGAGGCCAATATAGGCCTTGTAAGCCTATTTTGATATGGTGACTGCCATCAGGGTTTGTAGAACCGGGCTTTGATAGACCAGGCTGCCTTCAGTCTCAGATGATAGTAGTGAGTAGGAGAAAGAGATGATAGTAGTGAGTAGGAGAAAGAGATGATAGTAGTGAGTAGGAGAAAGAGATGATAGTAGTGAGTAGGAGAAAGAGATGATAGTAGTGAGTAGTAGAAAGAGATGATAGTAGTGAGTAGGAGAAACAGTGTCTAGGTGTATGTTTGGAAGGCCTTGGGAGCTCTAGTCCAGTGGCTCTAAGAATGTTGGAGGATATCTGGCCTATGTTTCTCTAAGACCACTATGAGGTTCTGCATTTACTAAAACAAGACTGCAATTATGACAAAGTGAAAGAGATCATCAGTACATCCACTGCATTGACCCACAAAGATCTGTTTTACCCTTGATATAGTCCTCAGCCAAAAGAGCTGAGCCAAGCTGAGCTGTAATGGTCTGGCCTGGTTACATATCCACCATAGTTGTTGAAACCATGCTGGAAAGAGCAAGAAAATATCAGTCAGCCCTCTACAGTTCAGGTCAGCCCTATGGTTTGTGATGCAAACTAGTCCACGCTGTGCTGGTCTGTCTAGGAGTCTCTGAAAGGATTCCCTCTACTTTCTGTAAACTCTTTCCAGAGAGGAAAGACAGGGGAAACAAACAGGTTTGAGTTCATATTGACTTTATAGAACCAGCACCCAATAAATCTGTCTGAATCTGACGAGGGAGTGCAGGAAAGAGTATGGGAGTGAAGGAAGCTATGTGCACACACATCATACACACTATTGCACACGCACACACACACACGCACACGCACACACACACACACACACACACACACACACACACACACACACACACACACACACACACACACACACACACACACACACACACACAGAGCAGCCAAGGCTCATTACACCTTCTGACTGATATCACCAGGTATTGCTAGTATTAGTCATTCTAAACCAGGGAAAAGTCCACAGAGAAACTGAACTGAAGACATCATGATTTCAGGGCAATAGACAACATTTGCACTATTGTTATTATGTCAAGCGACAGCGCCATTCATTTCTCCATGCCATATTTGACGTCCACATCTGGTGTGAGACTGTCATTAAACGTTTTCTATTAATTTAATATGTTCATTCAGTATTGTGTAATACACTTGTTTGGAAGATCCATTTATTAATTTCAGCATCAATAGCTATGCCAATGACAACAACATGACTTCCTGACATAATAATGTAATATGACATATATTATGGGAGGGTGAGTCTGATCCAGGTCCCTGCTGGTCGGCTACTGCATAGCAATGTAGTGGTGTAAGGTACAAAAAAAACTCCAGAACACTCCAAAAATATATATTTTACCCCTGTTTTTGTAGATAACTTAATTTATGATCAAGTTCGATCCCCACAGTGAATTCCATTGAAGTTCCCTACAAATCGAGACATTTCATTAAATAGTGATCCATTCTGATTACTACATTTGTTGTCACACAGGACCACGTGCTGACACAGACCAATAACGGACCGGCAGGCTACGAGGAGGCCCTCATGCACGCTCTTTACACGTAACTCTCAGTAGTATTCTGGTATTTGGATACTGTGGGGGTGGTTCTCTTTGGGGGTAGTAGTACTCTTTTTTGGGGTGGGGGGTAGTATTCAGGTAGCATTTTGATTGGTGGAATTTTGATTTGGTAGGGGATAGGGCCATACTTAGCGGGTGGTGCTGTCATTTAAGAGGCCTCATTTAGATAGCTGTCACTCCCCATGAGTGGCTGTGGGTTGTGGTGCTGGGGGCCTGTAGGTGGGCATATCATGGGACAAAGCGGAGCCCTGTCTCTGCGGGGATGGTGGGAGATGGTGAGACAATGGCGGCGGCAGTGGGATTGATGGGGTGGCGATGAGAGACAGATGTGGTGGGAATAGACATCCATTCAGACTGGTGACCAGTGGGAGAGGCCTACTGGGGAGGCTCTGGGGCCCATCATCACCTAGATCTCTGTGGGCGGGATAGTTGTCCGCATGCTTCCCATCCAAAACAGTTCGGAACAGTTTGTTTCATATATTGTGACAACATTTTGCAAAGTTTTTGTTCGTTTTGGTCTTCGGCAAGTTTTTTTTCTCCTGTTTTGTGCACACACATTTTTTGATTGAGGCAAGCCGAAGTCGGTAGCCGAAGTCTACACCCCTTCATCGGTGATTGGTCAACAGTAGGAATTCTTCAACAAAGTGTATGTTGTCATTCAACAAGACTAATAATGTTCATGCAAATTTGTAACTTGAGAAATACTGCACCAAACATCCTAGTTAGATGCAAAATTGTGCGACTAAGATCTCCTCTGCAAAAACAACAAAATGAAAGACAGATTTCTTGAGTTATCTTAGATGAATTAAGACTATATTGAGGTTTCGGCGTCTCAAGATAGACAAGCAGTACTATTACCACTTTTTATACACATTTTTCAAGCGAAGTTCTTTGAAGGGAGTATGTGCGCACACTCGTTCGGGCACCCCTACCCCCTATCAACCCTTTTAAGGTGTCAGCATGCTTCGGTTCGGCCACCGCTGTATAGGCCTACCATCCGGAGAGTTAAATAAAGATTCTTCATTGAAGAATTTTTCCTGATATTTCTTATGCCTATCAATGCCTTACACAATCAATAAATCGGCAGACTTTCAACATTAGGCCACATTATTTTCTGCAGATAAGCCTATGGCTATCAATCTACTGCACATACACACACAACATGAGCAGATTAAATTGGTAAAATATGTTAGAATATTTATTAAAGACGATCAGAAAGAATGTGTCGTAACTGCAGTATAACTTTTTATTTTGAACGAAAGCCACGAAACTAGCGCATGAATGAGTCACCCATCTTTATGCTGACAAATATCACACTTTACTCTTTTAATAGGCCAAAAGAAAATACCCAAATACAATAGCAAAATAGCCTACTAAAGCCTAAACAAAATACATTTAATTGCCAAAATAAACTAGTAAATTTAATAAATAACACTGTTAAATTAAATAGCTCAGGTCTTGAAAATATGGGAGCCTTTTCCCCTCCGTATCTCCAATGTGCATAAATGAGGCCCATACAGACAATTTGCCTGTCGGTTTTTCAATCATTACTCTCTTTCATTTAGTTTCTTCTTCACATCAGCTAAGAATGACTCAGTGTTTCAGAAACTCATTTTATATAGCATAGGCTATCATTATTTTCCACTGTGTCCTCCTCCTCTCCCACAACAACTAGGCCTATAGCCTATTTCACCCCACATCACGTGCAGTGTGGCTGCTTTTCATAAAACGAATATGCTGTTTTGTCACAAAATTATATTGACACGTTTGGTTTGATGAAAGGGGACCCCCTGACAATAATTTAAGATAATAAAATGTAAGTGTGTGCAATTTGTGTTTATGTTGTTTTGGAACTAAACTCTTCAAATATAATTTTGGATCCGATCGGTATTAGAATATTTTCACACAGATCCGAAGCTCATGGACACCAGGTGTATGCTGTAAGATTCCAATGCTCCAAGTTCATAACCTTTACCTTAAAACAGGTGAGAAAACTGACAATACGTTGATATATAATGGCAACCTGAAATACAGTACATATTGTGTTGCTGCTGGGAGTCAATTAAGGGTTTATGCTGGGCTAGACTGGCCAAAAACAGCTATCCTGTGTTTGTGTCTGCCTGTTTGTTTCCTCACATGCCTGCGTGTGTATCTCCTTCTCATGGTGCACTCTCTCCCAGTGGAAGGTTCTTTTCATTCCTCTCTCTGCCTCCTTCCCTGAAATATGGCACAGACAGACGGACTGACGGATGAATCAGCCATTGTTTAGGGTGTGTGTGGCGAATACGTCAGGGACCAGATAACCAGATACAGACCCTTCTCTCTCCACATCCCCACCAGGGGGCTAGGGTCTGAGATACCCTAGTCACGTTCAAATAAATTATTCCGTTGCCATGGAGTGGGCTGGGGGTAGTTTACGGTAATTTTGAGCCTAGATCATGCTGGAATATGGTTAGTTACTCAGTTACACATGAACAGAGATAACACTTATAAGACAAGGTATGGGTTTAATTGACTGGGCTGGAGTTCCACTAGTTGTCACATTAATTCAGATGCACAACTACTTTACCTGCTCTGTTGAAATTAATAACAGCAATGTCACAAGTCATTTGTAACATTAGGATAGTATATGAAAAAGTATCGAAACAGAAGTTAAGAACTGTATTTTCCTCTCCTCCAAGTATTGCATTCTACAGGCTGACAATGTATAACTTTATCGACAACAAGAACACTGCACAACAATAAAGAGAGTAGTCAACTTTCATTTGTTTGGGGAACATGTTTAGCCTATATGTCTTTCTTCAGTGGTACCTGTGGTCAGGGTTGTAGGTCTAGTCTTTATTACTCTGTCATTATGACCACACCTGGGCGAGGTGAGCAAAAACACCACATCGTTTTAGATTAGGGTTAAATAGAGATCCTAACCCTGTGGTAACTCTATGCACTGCCTACCATCCATAACCAAGCAGAGCCTATATACCCAAAACCAAGCTGTATAGTGCATCTGGTCCTGATCAAAAGACAATCATCATCCTCGCCACATCCAACAGAGCTGGTAGTGTGTATAACCCCCCCACCCCCCCACCCATTGGGCTGAGGTGAAATATAACATGCCCTCAAACAATAATGCTAAGCTAGCCGAAATAGTCTGACTCCATTTCAAACAATGACGTACCCCCCGCATGTTGCCCTAGCCTTCATTTTATACAAGAGCGGATCTAATAAAGTCTATCCCATCTACAGTAGAGGATGAAAACACTCTGACTCGGCCGCTTTCAGAGGTAATGAAATTAAACACACATGGACAGACACACCGCAGACACACCGCTGAGACACACTCCCACCCTCTTTACCTTTCATGTACTCCCGATCTAAATTGTCAGCACCCATTTCCGAATTCCTGGGCTTAATAAGAAAACCTGCGTTGGGTTTTGGAGAGGTTGCAGCCAATATCTGGAAATACGGTTCTCAATGGAAGCAAAGAGGCCATCTTTCCTGCTTAAGGTCTGAGATAGGGAAGAATAGAGGATGTGTCGGAGCTAATCCACGCAACATGTACTTCTCCATGCTACTGACCTGTCCACTCTGATCTGGACTGAGGTAGGAAGAAACAAGCAATCATTGTGTACAGTCGTGGCCAAAAGTTTTGAGAATTACACAAATATACATTTTCACAAAGTCTGCTGCCTCAGTTTGTATGATGGCAATTTGCATATACTCCAGAATGTCATGAAGAGTGATCAGATGAATTGCAATTAATTTCAAAGTCCCTATTTGCAATGCAAATGAACTGAATCCCCCAAAAACATTTCCACTGCATTTTAGCCCTGCCACAAAAGGACCAGCTGACATCATGTCAATGATTCTCTCGCTAACACAGGTGTGAGTGTTGACGAGGACAAGGCTGGAGATCACTCTGTCATGCTGATTGAGTTCGAATAACAGACTGGAAGCTTCAAATAGAGGGTGGTGCTTGGAATCATTGTTCTTCCTCTGTCAACCATGGTTAGGAAACACGTGCCGTCATCATTGCTTTGCACAAAAAGAGTGTCACAGGCAAGGATATTGCTGCCAGTAAGATTGCACCTAAATCAACCATTTATCGGATCATCAAGAACTTCAAGGAGAGCGGCTCAATTGTTCTGATGAAGGCTTCAGGGTGCCCAAGAAAGTCCAGCAAGCGCCAGGACCGTCTCCTAAAGTTGATTCAGCTGCGGTATTGGGGCACCACCAGTACAGAGCTTGCTCGGGAATGGCAGCAGACAGGTGTGAGTGCATCTGCACGCACAGTGAGGCGAAGACTTTTGGAGGATGGCCTGGTGTCAAGAAGGGCAGCAAAGAAGCCACTTCTCTCCAGGAAAAACATCAGGGACAGACTGATATTCTGCAAAAGGTACAGCGATTGGACTGCTGAGGACTGGGGTAAAGTCATTTTCTCTGATGAATCCCCTTTCTGATTGTTTGGGGCATCCGGAAAAAAGCTTGTCCAGAGAAGACAAGGTGAGCGCTACCATCAGTCCTGTGTCATGCCAACAGTAAAGCATCCTGAGACCATTCATGTGTGGGGTTGCTTCTCGGCCTTGGGAGTGGGCTCACTCACAATTTTGTCTAAGAACACAGCCATGAATAAAGAATGGTACCAACACATCCTCCGAGAGCAACTTTTCCCAACCATCCAACTTCTCCCAACCATTTGGTGACGAACAATGCCTTTTCCAGCATGATGGGGCACCTTGCCATAAGGCAAAACTAAGTGGCTCGGGGAACAAAACATTGATATTTTTTTGGTCCAAGGCCAGGAAACTCCCCAGACCTTAATCCCATTGAGAACTTGTGGTCAATCCTCAAGAGGCGGGTGGACAAACAAAAACCCACAAATTCTGACAAACTCCAAGCATTGATTATGCAAGAATGAGCTGCCATCAGTCAGGATGTGGCCCAGAAGTTAATTGACAGCATGCCAGGTCGTATTGCAGAGGTCTTGAAAAAGAAGGGTCAACACTACAAATATTGACTCTGCATCAACTTCATGTAATTGTCAATAAAAGCCTGACACTTATGAAATGCTTGTAATTATACTTCAGTATTCCATAGTAACATCTGACAAAATATCTAAAGACATTGAAGCAGCAAACTTTGTGGAAATTAATATTGTGTCATTCTCAAAACTTTTGGCCACAACTGTAGAGAATCATTGTACCATCTAAACCGCTGTGAAATATATTTTTCCTAACCAAAGATATTTTGATAGTTTGTCAACAGAATCAAGCCTTTAATGTTAATGACGTTAATGTTAATTATCCTACATTATATTTGTCAAACATGACTGGCGTTTGGCCTACATATAGGCCTATGTAATTAAAAGTGTCATTAAAGTTTGGCTACATTTTCTGCCACCTCCCTTATGTCAGCATCAGTGTGTCCATCACCTACAATTTGACATGTAGGATAATTATGTATGTACATTTACATTCACTTATATATTTCTTTACAGAATATGTTTCTAATCAATTTAATTGCCTATTTTGGTTAATGGTTTTGGTGCCCTGACAGATTGGGCACCTCTTGAAGGCCAAATGACCTCGCCCCTAAAATCACAAAATTCCAGGCCTGGTTACTTTAAAGAGGCCAATTACCACTTTGCAGAATCATGATTATTTGCATCAATCCAGTGGCCATTTGTTTTGAAAACTCCATCCCAAGTGCGCTACAGAAATACCTCTAGCCAAACACAACAATCACATTTTGCTGTTACAGTAAATCTATCCAAATCAATGTAAGAACAAAAGGGCATGCTAATTTAAAACATGGCTAGTCAATGTTAGCCTGGTTCTGTATGGAATGCAGGCACATTGTGTTACAGAGGTCAGGTCATTATCAATTATAAACGATTTTATAAAAAAATTGGTGCGACCAAATCATGTGCTGGTGCTACCAACTGAAAAGGTTGGTAGCACCAGTGCCACCAGTAGAAAAAGTTAGTGTAGAATCCTGTGGAGGGACCAAGTTCCATAGAGAGACTACGCCAAATGTGCTTGTTTGTGAAAGAGGCCTGCAGCCTTTCTCCATGCAAATGTCCCTGCCGTGACCAGCCCGCTAAGTGATTATTACTATAAATCTTGACCCAAACGGGACAGTGGAGCAGTCGACTTCTTTATGGGGTTTCCCCCACCAGTTGAAAAAGGCCAATCACCACACAGAACAAAATGATCAAATATGCGAGCGAGAGCACTACTCCGGGCCTTGAGCAGTCAATCTCTCCTCTGCTCTGCTTGAGAGACAGAAACACATCTTGGGTCAATAAAATGCAAAAGTAATGAAGTGCACAAGGCGACGTCTGCCAGTGGAATAATGTGGATGTGCGGTGTGGGGAGAGCAGAAAAGAACTGGGCCTGAACTTCCAACTGAACAGTGTTGCTTTGGGTCCTGAACAGTGAAACATAGTGATCCATACTGGAACACAGAGCGCGGCTGGAGCGGGGCTGATCTGGGCTGTGAAGAATTAGCTGGAATAGCTAGGAGTGACTGGTCGCTGAAAGATGGAGTGCTGGAGGAACGAGCATGTTGTTTTTGTGACTCCACTCCTTGGAGAAGGGTAGGATCCAAAAAAAAGTGCTTGTGGAAACTAGTTTTTTCACCTCAAACTCACAGTGGTTTCAGCATCCTCCCTTATATAACCATGAGCTAGCCGACATGGAACTCAGACAAGCAGCAAGCTCCTGGTGGACACACCCATCGAAGAGAATCCAACCCCCTTTTCCAGGTATTACTAAATCAGCTAACACACACGGCACACACACAAACATACACTGGGTGCTACAAGGTCACTTAAGTGCATATTGACAGTACTGCTCTACCCACCACAACTACTCTCTTTCTGATTGTCAAAATGTCTCACACACATTCTAAACTGTGTATACGATCCGAATTCTGTGTATCCAAGAAAGACCAATAAGTGTTCGCAGACTGGTATCGTTACATACTGCCTTTTTCAAACTCGATCCAGCCTGTGTCAGCCAAGGCTTAAAAAAAGACAGCATTTGTTTAAAATAAACTACAGTAGCAACCTGCCAAACCACTGAAATCAATTTGTCTCCTTCAAAGACGGTCTTTTGGAGTCTAAAACTATTTTATTTTAACGTGAGAGAGGAGAGGAAAGGGTATGACCCATTGGATAGCATTGGAGGTCAAGAGGAAGAAGACAAGGATTAACCCAACACTAAAGGTTATCAAAACAAGTTTTAAGTGATCAAAACAGCTCTTAACACCACCTTAGAACATTGCCTTTCCTTTCGTCTCTCTCTTCGACGCCGCCTCCGGTCACCTTTGGAACCTCCCCAACCAAATGGCACGACACAAAGTGTGCGAGGGGTTAGCATTTTTGCACACGGTCAGAATTAATGATAACGTGTGTATTATTTTGTACCTTGAGCCTGTTTGTGAAGGCTGGTGGAAGCCAAGCACTGGCTCCATAGCTTCATGTACAATCTGTCTCTGTTTACCCAGGCCTGATGTGGCCCAGATGGGCTTCATCTGTCTCTCCCCTCTCTGGGTCTCGGTCTGGACACTGGGCCACACTGGCCTGGCCTGGGTACTCTGTAGTGATATACAGTCAGGTCTGAAATTATTGTCACCCTTGATAAAGATGAGCAAAAAATACTGTATAAAATAAATAATACAAATACTGAGCTATATTATATGCTCCGATTTTTTTTTAATGTATATTATTTTATACTAATAAAATTGCTTAGAGAAAGAGATAAAACAATTACAAAAAAATAGGGGTCAAAATTATTGTCACCCCTGTTTTCAATACTCCAACACTCTCCCATTGTAAGTGTAATGACACTGAGCCTTTTTCTAAAATGTTCAATGAGATTGGAGAACACATTGGGAGGGATCTTAGACCATCCCTCCCTACAGAATCTTTGCAGATCCTTGATATCCTTCACCCGAGCTTCTGGACTGCCCTCTTCAATTCAAATCCACAGGTTTTCAATGGGGTTCAATCAAGTCCAGAGACTGAGATAGCAATATCTTGATTTTGTGGCCAATTAACAATTTCTTTGTGGATTTTGATGTGTGCTTGGAGATATTGTATTTCTGGAAGATCCATTTGCGGCCAAGTTTCAGCCTCCTGGCAGAAGCAACCAGGTTTTTGGCTAAAATGTCCTGGTACTTGGTAAAGTTCATGATGCCGTTGACCTTAACTTCTTAGGGAGCGGTTCCCGAGGTGACGGTTTTGGAGAGTCTGGCGTGCCCAAAGTAAAATGTCTCCCACTCAGGCCCAGAAAATAGGATATGCACATAATTAGTACTATTCGATAGAAAACACTCTGAAGTTTCTAAAAGTGTTAACATTATGTCTGTGAGTGTAACAGAACAGAAACAGCAGGCGAAAACCCGAGAAAAATCAATCTGGAATTACTGTTTTTTAGTCACATTGGCTCTGTTTGACAGTCTCTCTATTGAGTTCTATGGCAAGCAGCTCCGAGATTTCAGTACCTATGGCTTCCACTAGATGTCAACAGTCTATATATAACGCCACAGAGAGATTGGAGGAAGCAGAAAGAATAGGTACAGGAAATGGCCAAGGTAGCTCAGATGTCAACAAGTTTTCTCGTGCGCAAGGCTGGCTGCGCGCCCCACTTTATTTTACTTATATAACGTTTAGGTGACCATCCGAGTGAAATATTATATTTTAACTGGTACTTGATTTGTTTAGGAAAAGTTTATAGGTATATTTGAATGCGTTCTCTTCACGTTTCAATGGGCGATTCGACGTTGGATTTTCTGAACATAACGCACCAACCAAACTGAGATTTATGGATATAATAAATGACTTTTTCGAACAAAAGAACCATGGATTGTCTTCGTTGGACACTTGGGAAGCCCTCAGCAGAAGTTCTTCAAAAGGTAAGGGATTTGTTTTCGCTGTGAAATGTGTTTTGTGTGAACCGCGATGGTTTATGAATTTATGCTAATGGCAAATATTGGAGGTGCTACCCTCAAACAATCAAATGTTGTGCTTTCGCCATAAAGCCTTTTTGAAATCAGAGCTTTTGATGACTATGCAACACTTGTATATTGATGAATGTTTAATAATTCAACTTTTGGATTTTGAATTTGGCGCCTTGCATTTCACCGGGTAGCACCCCACCACTCCCTAAGTAGTTAAGTGTTATTACATACAGCCGGGAAGAACTATTGGATATGACAGCGACGTCAACTTACCAACATTACTACCAGGAATACGACTTTCCAGACGTGGATCCTTTGTTTGCACCACCACCCAGGACATTTGATCTAATCGCAGAGGTCGACCAAAAACAACGTTGCCGCAAAAGAGGTAGACGGAGCGGCCTCCTGGTCAGATTTCAAAGGCGTGCACACCACCCACCGCTTCCGAGTATATTTCTCGCCAATGTCCAGTCTCTAGACAACAAGGTAGACAAAATTAGGGCAAGAGTTGCTTTCCAGAGAGACATCAGAGATTGTAACAATCTCTGTTTCAAGGAAACATGGCTCTCTCGGGATATGTTGTCGTAGTTAGTACAACCACCAGGATTATTCATGCGTTGTACCGACATAAATAAATATCTCTCTGGAAAAAAGAAGTGTGGGGGTGTATGCTTCATGATTAACGACTCATGGTGTAATTGTAACAACATACAGGAACACAAGTCCTTTAATTCACCTGACCTATAACTCCTTACAATCAAATGCCGATCACGTTATCTCCCAAGAGATTTCTCGTCGGTTATTGACACAGCCGTGTAAATCCACCCTCAAGCCGATACCATGACAGCCCTCAAGGAACTTCACTGGACTCTATGCAAACTGGAAACCATATATCCTGAGGCTGCATTTATTGTAGCTGGGGATTTTAACAAAGCAAATTTGAGAACAAGGCTACCTAAATTCTATCAGCATATAGCTGATAGCACTTGTGCGGGCAATACACAGGATCACTGCTACTCTAACTTCCGCAATGCATACAAGGCACTCCCTTCGGCAAATCCGACCATGACTCCATTTTGCTCCTACCGTCTAATAGACAGAAACTCAAAGAGGATGTTCCCGTGACAAGAACTATTCAACGCTGGTCTGACCAATCAGAATCCACGCTTCAAGATTGTTTTGATCACGCGGACTGGGATATGTCCCGGGCAGCCTCAGAGAATAACATTGATTTATACCGTAATTTGGTGAGTGAGTTTATAGAGAAGTGCATTGGAGATGTTATGCCCACTGTGACTATTAAAACCTACCCTAACCAGAAACCGTGGACAGATGGCGGCATTCGCGCAAAACCACCACATTTAACCATTGAAAGATGACTGGGAATGTGGCCGAAATATAAACAGTGTAGTTATTCCCTCCGCAAGGCAATCAAACAAGTGAAATGTTGGTATAGGGACAAAGTGGAGTAGCAATTCAATGGCTCAGACAAGAGACGTAGGTGGCAAGGTCTACAGGCAATTATCGACTACAAAAAGAAAACCAGCCACGTCACAGATACCGACGTCTTGCTTCCGGACAAACTAAACACTTTCTTTGCCCTCTTTGAGGATAATACAGTGAAACGGACGCGGCCCGCTACCATGGACTGCGGGTACCCCCTCTCCTTCTCCGTGGCTGACGTGAGTAAGACATTTAAATGTGTTAACCCTCGCAAGGCTGCCGGCTCAGACGGCATCCCTAGCAGCGTCCTCAGAGCATGCGCAGACCAGCTGGCTGGTGTGTTTACGGACATATTCAATCTCTCCCTATCCCAGTCTGCTGTTCCCACATGCTTCAAGATGGCCACCATTGTTCCTGTACCCAAGAAGGCAAAGATAACTGAACTAAATGACTATCGCCCCGTAGTACTCACTTCTGTCATCATGAAGTGCTTTGAGAGAGTAGTCAAGGATCATATCACCTCCACCTTACCTGCCACCCTGTCACGAGAATTTTGTTCTCAATGTTCTAACTGAACTTCTTAATAAACTACTCAGTCTGTAACCCAAAGGTTGTAAAGCTATGATGAAAAATGAAACAGACTGAGGCCCAGCTACAATGGTCAGAATGTTTATTCATGAGAATTCTGATCTCAAAATGGGAACACAGTCTTTTTATATTGTACATACAAATAAGCTACAGACAAATGAGCTCCACCCCTCTTTAGGCAGCAGTACTTTTCCACAGTTTACATTCATGGCTTATCACTTTCTGCAACATCATTCAAACTGGACAGTTCCTAGCCGTGCCTCCCTTCCTGAGGATGAGAAAGCCTCTCTTCTGTAGTTTGGTATCACAAAGAATTCTTTGTTCTCCCAGATACCCCCTTCTTACATTGCAAGATAGTAACAGCATGTTCTAGTCTCTATACATTTCTAGACACACATTATTGGATCATCACTGCATACATGTTCAGATGAGAATATTCTTAGTCATTACTTAAACATACACATTTCCTTATCACACCCTAGACCCACTTCAATTTGCATACCGCCCCAAGAGGTCCACAGAAGATGCAATCGCCATCACACTGCACACTGCCCTATCCCATCTGGAGAAGAGGAATACCTATGTAAGAATGCTGTTCATCGATTACAGCTCAGCATTGAACACCATAGTACCCTCCAAGCTCATCATTAAGCTTGAGGCCCTGGATCTCAACACAGCCCTGTGCAATTGTGACCTGGACTTTCTGATGGGCTGCCCCCAGGTGGTGAAGGTAGGAAACAACATTTCCACTTCGCTGATCTTCAACACTGGGGCCTCACAAGGATGCGTGCTCACCCCCCTCCTGTACTCCCTGTTCACCCATGACTGCGTGGCCATGCACGCCTCCAACTCAATCATCAAGTTTGCAGATGACACTACAGTGGTAGGCTTGATCACCAACAATGACAAGACGGCCTACAGGGAGGAGGTGAGGGCCCTCAGAGTGTGGTGTCAAGAAAACAACCTCTCACTCAACGTCAACAAAACAAAGGAGATGATCGTGGACTTCAGGAAACAGCAGAGGGAGCACCCCCCTATCCACATCAACTAGACAGCAGTGGAGAAGGTGGACAGTTTTAAGTTCCTCGGCATACACATCACAGACAAACTGAAATGGTCCAGCCAGAAATGTGGTTTGTCACCGAAAACACTCACAAACTTTTACAGATGCACAATCAAAATGATCCTGTCAGGCTGTATCACCGCCTGGTATGGCAACTGCTCCGCCCACAACCGTAAGGCTCTCCAGAGGGTAGTGAGGTCTGCACAACGCATCACCAGGGGCAAACTACCTGCCCTTCAGGACACCTACAGCACCCGATGTCACTAGAAGGCCAAAAAGATTATCAAGGACAACAACCACCCGAGCCACTGCCTGTTCACCCCGCTACCATCCAGAAGGCGAGGTCAGTATAGGTGCATCAAAGCTGGGACCAAAAGACTGAAAAACAGCTTCTATCTCAAGGCCATCAGACTGTTAAACAGCCATCGCTAGAGAGGCTGCTGCCTACAACGGACTTGAAATCATTGGCCACTTTAATAAATGGATCACTAATCACTTTAATAATGCAACTTTAATAATGTTTACATATCTTACATTACTCATCCCATACAGTGAGGGAAAAAAGTATTTGATCCCCTGCTGATTTTGTACGTTTGCCCACTGACATGATCATAAATGATCAGTCTATAATTTTAATGGTAGGTTTATTTGAACAGTGAGAGACAGAATAACAACAAAAAAATCCAGAAAAACGCATGTTAGAAATGGAATTGCATTTTAATGAGGCAAATAAGTATTTGACCCCTCTGAAAAACATGACTTAGTACTTGGTTGCAAAACCCTTGTTGGCAATCACAGAGGTCAGACGTTTCTTGCAGTTGGCCACCAGGATAGCACACACTCCTCTTTGCAGATCTTCTCCAAGTCATTAAGGTTTCGAGGCTGACGTTTGGCAAATCGAACCTTCAGCTCCCTCCACAGATTTTCTATGGGATTAAAGTCTGGAGACTGGCTAGGCCACTCCAGGACCTTAATGTGCTTCTTCTTGAGCCACTCCTTTGTTGCCATGGCCATGTGTTTTGGGTCATTGTCATGCTAGAATACCCATCCACGACCCATTTTCAATGCCCTGGCTGAGGGAAGGAGGTTCTCACCCAAGATTTGACGATACATGGCCCGTCCATCGTCCCTTTGATGCGGTGAAGTTGTCCTGTCCCCTTAGCAGAAAAACACCCCCAAAGCATAATGTTTCCACCTCCATGTTTGACGGTGGGCATGGTGTTCTTGGGGTCATAGGCAGCATTCCTCCTCCAAACACGGCGAGTTGAGTTGATGCCAAAGAGCTCCATTTTGGTCTCATCTGACCACAACACTTTCACCCAGTTGTCCTCTGAATCATTCAGATGTTCATTGGCAAACTTCAGACGGGCATGTATATGTGCTTTCTTGAGCAGGGGGACCTTGCGGG
>QNTS01000266.1:941308-953206 GCA_003317085.1 Hucho hucho | reverse complement strand
AGAAATCTTTCTGATTGAGAGGGGGTCAAATACTTATTTCCCTCATTAAAATGCAAATCAATTTATAACATTTTTCACATGCGTTTTTCTGGATTTTTTTTGTTGTTATTCTGTCTCTCACTGTTCAAATAAACCTACCATTAAAATTATAGACTGATAATTTCTTTGTCAGTGGGCAAACGTACAAAATCAGCAGGGGATCAAATACTTTTTTCCCTCACTGTATGTATGTACTGTATTTTATACCATCTATTGCATCTTGCCTATGCAGCTTGGTCATTGCTCATCCATATATTTATCTGTACATATTCTTATTCCATCCCTTTAGATTTGTGTGTATTAGGTAGTTGTTGTGGAATTGTTAGATTACTTGTTAGATATTACTGCACTGTTGGAATTAGAAGCACAAGCATTATCGCTACACTCGCATTAACATCTGCTAACCATGTGTGTGTGACCAATACAATTTGATTTGTTTTGATTTGTTTTGGTCAGCTGACTAGAAAATGGAGCTTTTCGAGGGCCTATGTAAGGCACTCAGTATTTGTATTATTTATTTCATACAGTCTGTACAAAATAAATACTGGGTGCCTTACATAGGCCCTCTACTGTTTACACTTCATGGGGGGTGGGTTAGGCTATAGCTGGGGGTCTGGCTCAATCATTTCTCAGTCACCAACCACAGGAGCATAGCTACTAGCCATCTTTTTACCACTTACTCGCTGGGAGAGTTAAAACATCAACTTAACATCCCCATTCTGGACTCCCACTTTGAGTGGTGCCTCTCTCAGGGCAGATCAATCCGGCCTTCTGCCCTCGGGGGTTCGCTAATTTAAATGTAAAATTCACAGCCTATCCTCTTCACGGGGGGGACACCCCCCCAAACCCAGCCTTATAGGTAATCACTACCATGTGCTCAAGCCCCACACTACAAAAATAACTGAAAAGTCAGGTACCGGTTTACAATGCCAACTATATTCAACCAGAGTCAATCTACCACGGAAGGTTAAGCAGCCCTTGACATAGCTACAATGAAAACAACTGTCATTCCTTAAGTCAATGGAGGAAGTAAACTGCTGTCAAGGCCCACATTTGTAAAGGATACAGCAATTTAAGCATTTCATTTGAGACAGATTTGGTGTAATTGAATAGCTTCCAAATAACGGCAAGTCGGATGAAAACACATCCAGACTGTGATACTACAAGCCCTGATTTTCCGCCCAACCCCATTATTGTGCCACAGGCCATAGCTGATGTCAATGTTACTCACTATTGATAACAACGATAGGAAACACATTCAATATGCTCACATACCATAACAACAAGCACACATAAATACACACATGCTCGCTCGCACACACACATGCACAAAAGACACACACACGCAAGCACATATGAACGCACGCACAAATACACACACAAGAACGCAAACAAGCACACAAGCATAGGCATGCACGCACAAACACACCGACTGTAGGACTACACAAGGGACGCACGCGCACATAACAATTTTGAAATCAAACTATCCCGGCCTTGAAACTTGAACTTATTGGTGATTTTCCCAGAAAGAGTTGTCTATTGGGTAAGTTAAAACGGGGTTAAACACCAATATGCACATGCAGATGTACCGTATCCGTACTCAGTAACACTAATTGAACTGTGCCTCTTCTTACTGAGAATACACCAGAGTGTGTGTGTGTGTGTGTGTGTGTGTGTGTGTGTGTGTGTGTGTGTGTGTGTGTGTGTGTGTGTGTGTGTGTGTGTGTGTGTGTGTGTGTGTGTGTGTGTGTGTGTGTGTGTGTACTAAGTAGCGACAGTAATTCTGATTAGAAGAGCATCCAAAAGCATCCAAGGCTGAAGAAATACATTTTATTATTATTACTATCCTCTTCCATAGAGTGCAACAACATTTTATTATTATTACTATCCTCTTCCATAGAGTGCAACAACATTTTATTATTATTACTATCCTCTTCCATAGAGTGCAACAACATTTTATTATTATTACTATCCTCTTCCATAGAGTGCAACAACATTTTATTATTATTACTATCCTCTTCCATAGAGTGCAACAACATTTTATTATTATTACTATCCTCTTCCATAGAGTGCAACAACATTTTATTATTATTACTATCCTCTTCCATAGAGTGCAACAACATTTTATTACACACATCCTAACAAGAAGTTCCCTAACGGGAAAGGTTATTCTCTGTCCTGAATAACACAAAAGTAACAACTCTAGCCCACACTATAATTCTGATTAGCCTGACCTTCAGTACGTACATGCATGGAATACAATAATGGGGAAAAAATGACATTTCTCTTACTCTGTCCTCTACAGTGATTGTTGTCTGTATGGGGTGAACTCCCATTTAAGTACAATGTTGTCTTAGTCTCCCATTGACATTAATGCATGACTAAGAGAAAATCAGCCCTGATTTTCCACCCAAGCCCATTGTGCCACAGGCCACAGCTGATGTCAATGTAACTGACTATTGATAACAACGATAGGACAAGCATTCAATATGCACACATACCGTAACAACAAGCACACACATTCATGCAGAAATACACACATGCTCGCACACACATCATTGGACAGTGTATACCATGTGTATCCTGTACATACAACTAATAAAAAGCGTGAAACTTGAAACACGCACGTATGCACACACACAAGCACTCAAACTATCCTGGCCTTGAAACTCAATCTTATTGGTGATTTTAAGACTAATTTATACTTAGTCTCCCATTGACATCAATACATGGCTAAGTGAAATCAGACTTAAGTTGAAGTTAGGATTCACCCCTTAGATTGTTTTCCCAGTTCAGGTTTCACTTCTATACTGTAAAAGCCTGAATGAATTATGGTGACACCCATTACATACATGTTATTCTGATACTTCAGTAGGCAAGCCAAAGTTCTTCTGATACATCAGTAGGCAAGCCAAAGTTCTTCTGATACATCAGTAGGCAAGCCAAAGTTCTTCTGACACTTCAGTAGGCAAGCCAAAGTTCTGGGATCACAGAACTGGGAAAGATTTGGTTCTGGGTTTAACTGGTTTTGGGTCCTGCACTGGTAAGGAGGCTGAAAAAAAACATTAATCACATTCACATGTGACAAGAGAGTGGGTAATTGTGTGTGTGTAATTGTGTGTGTGTGTGTGTGTGTGTGCATGTGTGTGTTCTATGGCCTCTGGACAAAAAACTACAGATTTGTTTTGTCCCTTTTTTAATCAGCACCTGACATTAAAAGTTGTGACTTTTTTAAACTATTTTGGCCCAGTTGAATAGTTGTTTGTATCCATTGTCTATTGAAAAGACATCTCTGCTTGAAACCACACCCCATAAACTTTACTGAGGCTATCAATTTGTCAACACACAGCCAAAGAAAAATAATCGCAATACCTGGAACTAAACTAGCCTAGTTGCCACAGTATTGGCACTCAGTGTAGGATTTATGCGAAAGCGCACACCCTGTGGCTGAAGACATGATTCTAAAACGGGGTTCAATCTGAGGGAAAAAAAACAGCTGTTTTGTTGTTGTTTCGGCACAATCCCATGTATCTATCTGATGACGTCACAATGAGCGATTGACTCCAGCCACCATTTAATGAGACAAATGGATGTGCGTCAGTCACTAGAGCCAGGTGGAGCATGGGGTCTGAGGGGTACACACACACACACACACACACACACACACACACACACACACACACACACACACACACAAAGTTACACTTTCCATCCATTCCCCAGTCACCGTTACTTAACACCCATGTGTGTGCACATGCCGGGTTGGTTTACAACTAGTACCCAATGGGCTGTGGCAGAGACCTGTGTCTATACCCAGGTCTGGCCACACATAAGGGGTAAAGGCATGCCCAGACAAACCGAAAGCCAGACGTGGTTATGTCATGGCTAAATGCATACAGTCTGTCCATGTGTCTCTCTCACTCATTCCTTCTCTCGCTCTCTCTTTTTTTCTCTCTGCCTCGCTCTCTTGCCTTCCCCTTTTCACTCTCTGCCTCTATCATGCTCTCTCTCTGCCTGCCCTTTTCTCTCTCTGGCTCCCTCTCTCTTTTTCTCTCTCTCTCACACACTCTCTCTGTCCCACCCATTGTCAACCTTAACTCTTTCTTCCGTTGCAAGTGTTTCAGGTTGATATAGCATGAACACTATGGCTGTCCCCTTACCGAGGTTAAGTTGACGTTAGCAGACATAGCAATTGTTGATACAAGATCTGTGTTTGATACTGAGGGTTGCTGTGATGTAACCAGTTGTGCATCCCAAATGGCACCCTATTCCCTGTATAGTCCATGACTTTTGACCATGGCCCATAGGGCTCTGGTCAAACGAAGTGCACTATATAGGGAATAGGGTGCCATTTGGGCCACAGAGTCTCTGTAGAATGAGTGCTATGGCGCCTGTCCAGGTGTGCTATATCCCTCCCCTGTTTCCAAGGGCAACCACATCACTGTCATTCTCCAAGATAACAATGGAAGGATTGGATCTTCCTGAGCCACCAACCCGACACCGAAATTCCATTTGTAGGAGAGGAGGGAGAGAATAGAGAAGATATTGTTCTTTCAGGCTTCCAATACAAATCAAGTAAGCGATCCTAGCTAACTCTCTGCAGTTTACTGAGACATTGAGTCCCCCAGTCTGGGACTGTCCTGGTAAGGCCAACAATCACATAAGTCAGTCTCTTTACCTTTCTCTGTTCCCTCCCTCTATTTCAGTCTCTTGTCTCAATATTTTCCTCTCCCAAAAACTCCCTAGTTTGGCTGACACCTAACTCGAAGTCCACCTGGCTTCAGAGTCTGGAAATGACGTTTTAATGTTGTCGGCACGATGCATTGATAATAAAAGGGGCAGTGCTTTTACTGGTTGGTTCACCTCTGTGTCTTTCAGACTCAAACACCCACAGCCAAACACCACCCCCCCCCACCCCCAAGCGCCACCCCTTACATTACAACTGTTAGATTTTTTAATCCAAACAACAAGAGGTCTCAACCCCCCAGGAATTTTTATTTTTTAGAGAACCAATCAATGCGACCACTCAGTTTCTGAGCGAATATTGCATTAACAAACAACATCCTGTCCAGACCAGTGAGTCACAGCTCTTCCTCGCTGTGTGGTCACATGGGTTGTGTCAGCAAGGCTAAACATTCCCATCCTGCATCTCAGTCTATCTCCTTATTTGACCTCTGGCTGCCCTCCCTCCTTTCTTCCCTCGGTCCCTCCTTTTCGCCCTTTTCCCCTCCCTCCCTCTCTCTCTCTCTCTCACTCCTCATCTCACAAAACCACAACTGTGAGCCCAGTCAAGGTCAAGCCTCTGGTCCCAAAGATTGCATGTTTGAATCCAGCGATAGAAAGTTGTATTTGCGATTTTTATTTTAAGCCTATCCCAAACCTTTACCATAACCTTTAAAAGTTAATGCCTAAACTTAACCTTCAACACTTTGACATTTACAAGATGTACAAGATGGCGTACAAGATGATGCCAACAGAGATGGTCGACTCGCTTCGAGTCCTTAGGAAACTATGCAGTATTTCTTTTTTTTATGTATTATTTCTTACATTGTTACCCCAGGAAATCTTAAGTCTTATTACATACAGCCGGGAATAACTATTTGATATAAGAGTGATGTCAACTTACCAACATTACAACCAGGAATACGACTTTCCCGAAGCGGATCCTCTGCTTGGACCACCACCCAGGACAACGGATCTAATCCCAGAAGCCGACCCAAAACAATGACGCCGCAGAAGGGGCAGATGGAGCGGCCTCCTGGTCATGCTCCGTAGACATGCACATCACCCACCACTCTCTAGTATATTACTCTCCAATGTCCAGTCTCTTGACAACAAAGTAGATGAAAATCAAGCAAGGGTTGCCTTCCAGAGAGACATCAGAGATTGTAACATTCTTTGTTTCACGGAAACATGGCTCCCTCGGGATATGTTGTCGGAATCGGTTCAACCACCGGACTTCTCCATGCATCGCGCCGACAGAGATGAACACCTCTCTGGGAAAAGGAAGGGCGGGGGTGTATGCTTCATGATTAACGACTCATGGTGTAATCATAATGACATACAGGAACTTAAGTCCTTCTGCTCACTCAACCTAGAATTCCTTACAATCAAATGCCGACCATGTTACCTCCCAAGAGAATTCTCGTCAGTTTTCGTCACATTTGCTTTGTTAAAATCCCCTGCTACAATAAATGCAGCCTCAGGATATATGGTTTCCAGTTAACATAGAGTACAGTACATTCCCCCTTAAGCAGACACCAAGATGGCCCTAAAAGAACTTCACTGTACTCTATGTAAACTGGAAACCATATATCCTGAGGCTGCATGTATTGTAGCAGGGGATTTTAACAAAGCAAATTTGAGGCTACCTAAATTCTATCAACATATTGATTGCACTATGCGCGGGAGTAATAAACTCGATCACTGCTACTCTAACTTCCGCGATGCATACAAAGCCCTCCCCCGACCCTCCCTCCGGCAAATTCGTCCACGACGCCATCTTGCTCCTACCGTCTTATATGCAGAAACTCAAACAGGATGTACCAGTGACTGGAACCATTCAACACTGGACTGACCAATCAGAATCCACGCTTCAAGATTATTTTGATCACGTGGACTGGGATATGTTCCAGTCAGCCTCAGAGAACAACATCGATCTGTACTCTGACTCGGTGAGTGAGTTTATAAAGAAGTGCATTGGAGATGTTGTACCCACTGTGACTATTAAAACCTACCCTAACCAGAAACTGTGGATGGATGGCGGCACTCCCGCAAAACTGAAAGCGCGAACCACCGCATTTAACCATGGAAAGAGGTTGGGAATATGGCTGAATATAAACAGTTATTCCCTCCGCAAGGCAGTTAAACAAGCCAAATGCCGGTACAGGGACAAAGTGGAGTCGCAATTCAACGGCTCAGACATGAGACGTATGTGGCAGGGTCTACAGGAAATCTCAGACTACAAAAAGAAAACCAGCCACGTCATGGACACCGACGTCACGCTTCCAGACAAACTAAACACCTTCTTTGCCCGCTTTGAGGATAATACAGTGCCATCGTTTCTGCCCGCTAACCCTCGCAAGGCTCCTGGCCCAGAGGGCATCCCTAGCCTCAGAACATGCGCAGACCAGCTGGCTGGTGTGTTTACGGACATATTCAATCGCTCCCTATCCCAGTCAACTGCCCCACATGCTTCAAGATGGCCACCATTGTTCCTGTACCCAAGAAGGCAAAGATAACTGAATTAAATGACTACCGCAACCGTAGTACTCAATTCTGTCATCATGAAGTCATATCACCTCCACCTTACCGGCCACTTTTGACCCACTTCAGTTTGCATACCGCCCCAACAGGTCCACAGGCTATGCAATCGCCATCACACTGAACACTGCCCTATCCCATCTGGACAAGAGGAATACCTATGTAAGAATGCTGTTCATTGACTACAGCTGAGCATTCAACAACATAGTACCCTCCAAACTCATCCTCAAGCTGGAGGCCCTGGGTCTCAACCCCGCCCTGTGCAATTAGGTCCTGTACTTTCTGACGGGCTGCCCCTATGTGGTGAAGGTAGGAAACAACATCTCCACTTTGCTGACCCTCAACAAGGGTGCGTGCTCAGCCCCCTCCTGTACTCCCTGTTCACCCACGACTGCATGGCCATGCACACCTCCAACTCAATCATCAAGTTCGCAGACGACACAACATTAGTGGGCTTGATCACCAACAATGACGAGACAGCCTACAGGGAGGAGGTGCGGGCACTCGGAATGTGGTGTCAGGAAAACAACATCTCACTCAACGTCAACAAAACAATGGAGGTGATCGTGGACTTCAGGAAACAGCGGAGGGAGCACCCCCTTATCCACATCGAAGGGACAGCATTGGAGAAGGTGGAAAGTTTAAGTTCCTCGGTGTACACATCACATACAAACTGAAATGGTCCACCCACACAGGCAGTGTGGTGAAGAAGGTGCAACAGTGCCTCTTCAACCTCAGGAGGCTGAAGAAATTTGTCTTGTCACCCAAAACCCTGACAAACTTTTACAGATGCACAATCAAGAGCATCCTGTCGGGCTGTATCACAGCCCTCAACCGCAAGGCACTCCAGAGGGTGGTGCGGTCTGCACAACGCATCACCAGGGGCAAACTACCTGCCCTCCATGACACCTACAGCACACGATGTCACAGGAAAGCCAAAAAGATCATCAAGGACAACAGCCACTGTCTGTTCATATTTATATGTACATATTCTCATTTACCCCTTTAGATTTGTGTGTATTAGATAGTTGTTGTGAAATTGTTAGATTACTTGTTATTGCACTGTTGGAACTAGAAGCACAAGCATTTCACTACACTCGCATTAACATCTGCTAACCATGTGTATGTGAGCAATAACATTTGATTTGATTTGAATTTGACATTTGGAAGAACTTTTGAGAAACCTGGATGAATGTCTAATTCTGACATGAGACTGTGAGAGCTAGTTGCGACTGACACCCGCCTAGAGCCCCAGCAGGTACTACCCACAGTGGCTGAACACACACACACAGATCACGCACACACACAGTAGTCGTCAGCTGTGTTTCTCCAGCTTGGATGAGTATATAACAGACAGTCGTGAGCAGATGAGCACCCCTCGGCTCCTCCATCCCCCATCCCTCTATCCCTGAGTGAAAATACACTCTTTCCATGCTGTTCTCCTCTGACCGGTTGTAAGAGCTCCATCGGAGATCAGATGTGAACGTGCAGGCGATTGTTTTTCTATCTAACTGAGATCACGTTGAGAAAGCAGCACTGCTTGCCTGTGCGGGATGGAGGGACCACGAATGAATGGAACATTTTGTGAATTAGGAATGGCGCCGTCCAGACCTTATGATGTGTGAATAAGAGTATGGTTACATTCCAAATGGCATCCTATTCCCTACAAAGTGCACTACTTTTGACCATAGCATGTCAAATGTAGTGTACTATGTTGGGAATAGGGTGTCATTTGGGATGCCAGCCAATAGCTCGAATCCCTTTCTGAAAATGAGAGTTCAACAAGTTCAAACACAAATGAAGACAGATTAGCCTTATTGCAAACATACGTCTTTGTTTCGGTGCAAAGTATGATAAGTAATGAATAACACGTTGATATGCATCTCTCATCAACCATAATGGCATTCACTTGAAGGGGTATGTGTATGAAATAAGCATAGCCAATGGATTGTTAGCACTTTTCCATGGTCTGTTTTCAACATGAGTGATGGGGCCTCAGACGAATCATTGGATGTTGTAGAGAATGATGTCAGAGGTGAAAGGGTATCTAGGGATCTAGCGCTTGTTTTTTGGAATAGTCAGCTTACCTTGTGACAAGCAACAAATGTTAATAGGAAATTCTAAGTTAGGAGTGACTGTATTGATGATATGAGGCTTGTCTGTGAGGATCATAGATCATAAGGGGGTGGCAGGTAGCCTAGTGGTTAGAGCGTTGGGCCAGTAACTGAAAGGTTGCTGGATCGAATCCCCGAGCTGACAAGGTTCAAATCTGTTGTTCTGCCCCTGAACAAGGCAGTTAACCCACTGTTCCCGGTAGGCTGTCATTATAAATAAGAATGTGTTCTTAACTGACTTGCCTAGTTAAATAAAGGTTACATTGTTTTTAGAGGTTACAGAATTGGTCATAGACCGGCAAGTTTCAACAGGAGTGAAGCTCTACAAATAGAAACATAAAGGAGCGGATTTTCCCTCAAGGGTCCTATCTGACAATCAAAGTGTGACAATGGACAAACAGTAAAAAGACAAAAGGAAAACAAGTGGACAGTAAGTGGAAAGATTGTTATAGAACAATCCAGAGTGATCATAGTGTGGTGGTATGAAGAACCCTCAGCGGAAAGACAGCATGCCCAGTTGTGTGTGTGTAGGGCCCTCAGTGGAGAAATGGCACATGGTGGGTTTCTCAGGGAATGCTACTGGAGCAGTGTGTGTGTGTATCAGCCTGAGTGTGTTTGTGGAGTGTGTCAGCCTGTGTGGATGAACTGCAGTGTCTCATAAATCCACAGGCACATCCTGAAAGCATCAGACAGATTCTGGCGGCCCTCTGCACCTCTCCAAAGCACACACACACGTTGTTGGAAATTACACTCACTTGACTTTACACAGATGACCATAGCAAAAAAAACTACTTAAAAGTACATTGTCCGATTCATTTTCCACAAAAATGAAATCTATGGAATAAATCATTATGTGGTGTCGAGAAGGGTTCGTTGGTAGGTTCTTGGAAATATTGACTTCATAACTTTATAATATAAATGTGTATGTACTGAGATAATGCGGTGGAGATTATCCAGGGTTTTATCACATCTATCACTAGGGCCGTGATATGAGGCATACGCTAAATATGTGTAAAGGCCCTTTATGGTGTGCGCATGTGCGTGTGTGTGCGCATGTCTGCGTGCATGCACATGATTCCCATAATGCCTAATGAGCAAGATACTAAACGCAATTGATTCGAGGTGCTTCATATAGTTTATACAGTTGGCAGCATCCAACGAGAAATAACCTTCCTGTGGAAATGCAATTAAACATCCCCTACTGTTAATATTGGCCAGATAATAATTTTGTCTCCTGTACGTGTAACAGTAACTCAGACTGATCAAACTCAGCACGTGTCATTAAGGTCTTTAAAGAAATGGGGAGATAGAAATGTAGACTCCACGAGGTACATGCGTTATATTGATCTGACAGAACATGGCCTGTATTCATAGAGTCTATGAGTCCGAATGCTGATCTAGGACCAGGGCCTCACTATCCATGTTACTCATTAGGATCTACAAGGCAAAACTGATCCGAGATCAGCATTCCTACTCTAAGATGCTTGATATATACGGCCCCAGGTCACCCCTTTATTTGTTATGATTTAAAAGGCAAACACTGATCCTAGATCAGCATTCCTACTCTGAGACGCTCTGTGAATACGGGCCCAAATGTAGCTGTGCTCTGCCTGCTGTGTTGTGAATTGTGTTGCGCTGTATCACAGATGGCATGTTGAAAGTGATTGGTTGAGGAGGAAATTTAGGCAATCATGTTAATTTAGTGAACATGCAGCAGGGAAGCAGAACAACACTTACAGTGGGGAAAAAAAGTATTTAGTCAGCCACCAATTGTGCAAGTTCTCTCACTTAAAAAGATGAGAGAGGCCTGTAATGTTCATCATAGGTACACTTCAACTATGACAGACAAAATGAGGAAAAAAAATCCAGAAAATCACATTGTAGGATTTTTAATGAATTTATTTGCAAATTATGGTGGAAAATAAGTATTTGGTCAATAACAAAAGTTTCTCTCAATACTTTGTTATATACCCTTTGTTGGCAATGACAGAGGTCAAACGTTTTCTGTAAGTCTTCACAAGGTTTTCACACACTGTTGCTGGTATTTTGGCCCATTCCTCCATGCAGATCTCCTCTAGAGCAGTGATGTTTTGGGGCTGTCGCTGGGCAACACGGACTTTCAACTCCCTCTAAAGATTTTCTATGGGGTTGAGATCTGGAGACTGGCTAGGCCACTCCAGGACCTTGAAATGCTTCTTACGAAGCCACTCCTTCGTTGCCCGGGCGGTGTGTTTGGGATTATTGTCATGCTGAAAGACCCAGCCACGTTTCATCTTCAATGCACTTGCTGATGGAAGGAGGTTTTCACTCAAAATCTCACGATACATGGCCCCATTCATTCTTTCCTTTACACAGATCAGTCGTCCTGGTCCCTTTGCAGAAAAACAGCCCCAAAGCATGATGTTTCCACCCCCATGCTTCACAGTAGGTATGGTGTTCTTTGTCCTCCAAACACGACGAGTTGAGTTTTTACCAAAAAGTT
>QNTS01000266.1:919676-940366 GCA_003317085.1 Hucho hucho | reverse complement strand
GATTTGATTTGATTTAATTAGTGACCTTAATTCATCAATCAAGTACATATTCAATCTCTCCCTATCCCAGTCTGCTGTTCCCACATGCTTCAAGAGGGCCACCATTGTTCCTGTTCCCAAGAAAGCTAAGGTAACTGAGCTAAACGACTAGCGCCCCGTAGCACTCACTTCCGTCATCATGAAGTGCTTTGAGAGACTAGTCAAGGATCATATCACCTCCACCCTACCTGACATCCTAGACCCACTCCAATTTGCTTACCACCCCAATAGGTCCACAGACGACGCAATCGCAATCGCAATCACACTGCACACTGCACTAACCCATCTGGACAAGAGGAATACCTATGTAAGAATGCTATTCATCGATTACAGCTCAGCATTTAACACCATAGTACCCTCCAAACTCGTCATTAAGCTCGAAACCCTGGGTCTCGACCCCGCCCTGTGCAACTGGGTCCTGGGCCGCCCCCAGGTGGTGAGCGTAGGAAACAACATCTCCACCCCGCTGATCTTAAACCCCTGGGCCCCACAAGGGTACGTTCTCAGCCCTCTCCTGTACTCCCTGTTCACCCATGACTGCATGGCCATGCACGCCTCCAACTCAATCATCAAGTTTGCAGACGACACTACAGTGGTAGGCTTGATCACCAACAATGACAAGACGGCCTACAGGGAGGAGGTGAGGGCCCTCGGAGTGTGGTGTCAGGAAAATAACCTCACACTCAAGGTCAACAAAACAAAGGAGATGGTCATGGACTTCAGGAAACAGCAGAGGGAGCACCCCCCCATCCACATCTACGGGACAGTAGTGGAGAAGGTGGAAAGTTTTAAGTTCCTCGGCATACAAATCAAAGACAAACTGAAATGGTGCACCCACACAGACAGCGTGGTGAAGAAGGTGCAACAGGCTGTAGAAATTTGGCTTGTCACCGAAAACACTCACAAACTTCTACAGATGCACAATCGAAATGATCCTGTCGGGCTGTATCACCGCCTGGTACGGTAACTGCTCTGCCCACAACCGTAAGCCTCTCCAGAGGGTAGTGAGGTCTGCACAATATATCACCGGGGGCAAACTACCTGCCCTCCAGGACACCTACACCACCCGATGTCACAGGAAGGCCAAAAAGATCATCAAGGACAACAACCACCCGAGCCACTGCCTGTTCACCCCGCTGTCATCCAGAAGGCGAGGTCAGTACAGGTGCATCAGAGCTGGGACCGAGAGACTGAAAAACAGCTACTACCTCAAGGCCATCAAACTGTTAAACATCCATCACTAACATTGAGTGGCTGCTGCCAACATACTGACTCAAATCTCTAGCCACTTTAATAATAAAAAATTGGATGTAATAAATGTATCACTAGTCACTTTAAACAATGCCACTTTATATAATGTTTACATATCCTACATTACTTATATCATATGTATATACTGTATTCTATACCATCTACTGCATTTTGCCTATGCCGCACGGCCATCGCTCATCCATGTATTAATATGTACAGTGAGGGAAAAAAGTATTTGATCCCCTGCTGATTTTGTACGTTTGCCCACTGACAAAGAAATTATCAGTCTATAATTTTAATGGTAGGTTTATTTGAACAGTGAGTGACAGAACAACAAACAAAATCCTGAAAAATGCATGTGAAAAAATGTTATAAATGGAATTGCATTTTAATGAGGGAAATAAGTATTTGACCCCCTCTCAATCAGAAAGATTTCTGGCTCCCAGGTGTCTTTTATACAGGTAACGAGCTGAGATTAGGAGCACACTCTTAAAGGGAGTTTTCCTAATCTCAGTTTGTTACCTGTATAAAAGACACCTGTCCACAGAAGCAATCAATCAATCAGATTCCAAACTCTCCACCATGGCCAAGACCAAAGAGCTCTCCAAGGATGTCAGGGACAAGATTGTTTACCTACACAAGGCTGGAATGGGCTACAAAACCATCGCCAAGCAGCTTGGTGAGAAGGTGACAACAGTTGGTGCCATTATTCGCAAATGGAAGAAACACAAAAGAAATGTCAATCTCCCTCGGCCTGGGGCTCCATGCAAGATCTCACCTCGTGGAGTTGCAATGATCATGAGAACGGTGAGGAATCAGCCCAGAACTACACGGGAGGATCTTGTCAATGATCTCAAGGCAGCTGGGACCATAGTCACCAAGAAAACAATTGGTAACACACTACGCCGTGAAGGACTGAAATCCTGCAGTGCCCGCAAGGTCCCCCTGCTCAAGAAAGCACATATACATGCACGTCTGAAGTTTNCCAATGAACATCTGAATGATTCAGAGGACATCTGGGTGAAAGTGTTGTGGTCAGATGAGACCAAAATGGAGCTCTTTGGCATCAACTCAACTCGCCGTGTTTGGAGGAGGAGGAATGCTGCCTATGACTCCAAGAACACCATGCCCACCGTCAAACATGGAGGTGGAAACATGCTAAGGGAACAGAACAACTTCACCGCATCAAAGGAACGATGGACGGGGCCATGTACCGTCAAATCTTGGGTGAGAACCTCCTTCCCTCAGCCAGGGCATTGAAAATGGGTCGTGGATGGGTATTCCAGCATGACAATGACCCAAAACACACGGCCAAGGCAACAAAGGAGTGGCTCAAGAAGAAGCACATTAAGGTCCTGGAGTGGCCTAGCCAGTCTTCAGACCTTAATCCCATAGAAAATCTGTGGAGGGAGCTGAAGGTTCGAGTTGCCAAACGTCAGCCTCGAAACCTTAATGACCTGGAGAAGATCTGCAAAGAGGAGTGGGACAAAATCCCTCCTGAGATGTGTGCTATCCTGGTGGCCAACTGCAAGAAACGTCTGACCTCTGTGATTGCCAACAAGGGTTTTGCCACCAAGTACTAAGTCATGTTTTGCAGAGGGGTCAAATACTTATTTCCCTCATTAAAATGCAATTCCATTTATAACATTTTTCACATGCGTTTTTCTGGATTTTTTTGTTGTTATTCTGTCACTCACTGTTCAAATAAACCTACCATTAAAATTATAGACTGATCATTTCTTTGTCAGTGGGCAAACGTACAAAATCAGCAGGGGATCAAATACTTTTTTCCCTCACTGTACATATTCTTATTCATTCCTTTACACTTGTGTGTTTAAGGTAGTCGTTGTGAAATTGTTAGATTATTTGTTATTGCACTTTCCCCCCAAGCATTTCGCTACACTTGCATTAACATCTGCTAACCATGTGTATGTGACCAATAATATTTGATTTGATATGATTTGGGAGGAGCAAAAACACAGAGACACTTGGCCCTCCGTGGAATGAGTTTGACACGTGAGTTAAATGCTCTCCCTGTCACTGGGTTGTTGTATTGAAGACCCGCAGGCTTAAAGGAGAAGTTTTCTTTTTCACAAACCAGAACGGTCCAGACACTTTCTTTGCGATTTCACCTGTTTTTGACAAACTTACCCAACCAGCGATTCCCTTCCTCATCCTCGTTGTGCAGTACGCAGGCTATTAAAAACATAAACAAATGCTCAAAAAACACCCAAATACGTCATTTAAGAAACAGAAACGCTCTCAGTATAGTGATGCAGGTCTTTAGATGTTGTACACATAAAAGTGTGTCATTCCAAACTTTATCCACAACGTTATATTTAATTTTGTGCGACTCAAGCCGTTTCCCCTATACAGCTGTTTTATTGTCCGTGTACCCTGCTGCTAGAATGGATGGAGAGGTATTGCTCGAGTCCATTTCTCGAGTCGCAACGGATCCCCCGTACTGCACAAAGAGGATGAGGAAGTGAATCGCTGGGTGGGGTAAATTTCTCAAAAACAAGTGAAATTGCACAAAAAGTGTCTGAACCCCTCTATAACATGCCATTTACATCAAAAATAGAGTTTTGGTTGCAAAACAGTCAAATAATCTTGGTAATAACATAGGCCTGACTGTCTGTTGTGTTAGTACACTATACTCTCTCTCTCTCTCTCTCTCTCTCTCTCTCTCTCTTATGCCATAGAACCACAGTGAAACCACACCAGACTAAGAAAACACTGTCAGATTAATATCAGCAATCCATTTGCCCCAGTCACTCACAAACATTTATTCAGGGGAGAGAGAGACTACACACTCCCAACTGTGGCCTTCCCCCTTGCGGACAAAGACAGTACTACTAGCTCCATTATGGCAAGATCAATGAGTTGTGTTGTTGTGTTGTGACAAGGTAGGGGGGTGTACAGAAGATAGCCCAATTTAATAGGGCTATCTTCTGTATACCCCCCTACCTTGTCACAACACAACTGATTGGTTCAAACGCATTAAGAAGGAAAGAAATTCCACAAATTAACTTTTAAGAACCTCATGAAGCTGGTTGAGAGAATGCCAAGAGTGTGCAAAGCTGTCATCAAGGCAAAGAGTGGCTATTTGAAGAATCTCAAATATAATATTTGCTTAACACTTTTTTGGTTACTACGTGATTCCATATGTGTTATTTCATAGTTTTGATGTCTTCACTATTATTCAACAATGTAGAAAATTGTAAAAATAAAGAAAAACCCTTGAATGAGTAGGTGTTTTAAAACTTTTGACAGGTAGTGTATATTTTACATACTACATACATGGTACTTTTATACACAGCATTCATATGACAAAGATAATATATATATATTTAAATGTGTACACTAAATGGCCAGAAGTATGTGGATAAGTGAATTCGGTTATTTCAGCCACACCCATTGCTGACAGGTGTATAAAATTGAGTAAACCGCCATGCAATCTCCATAGACAAACATTGGCAGTAGAATGGTTCATACTGAAGAGCTCGGTGACTTTCAACGTGGCACCATCATAGGATTCCACCTTTCATCAAATGTCCTCTGTCAACTGTAAGTGCTGTTATTGTGAAGTGGAAATGTCTAGGAGCAACAATGGCTCAGCCGTGAAGTGGAAGGCCACACAAGCTCACAGAATGGATCACCAAGTGCTGACGCGGGTAGAGCATAAAAATCTTCTGTCCTCGGATGCAACACTCACTACCGAGACAACGCAGGAGTGGTTTTGGGACAACTCTCTGAATGTCCTTGAGGGCCCAGCCAGAGTCCGGACTTGAACCCAATCGCACATCTCTGGAGAGACCTGAAAATAGCTGTGCAGCAACACTCCCCATCCAACCTGATAGAGCTTGAGAGGATCTCCAGAGAAGAATGGGAGAAATTCCCCAAATACAGGTTCGCCATCTTGTAGCATAGACTCGAGGCTGTAATCACTGTCAAAGGTGCTTTAACCTCTCCAGGCACCGGGGCAGTATTCTGAAGTTTGGAGAGTCTGGCGTGCCCAAAGTAAAATTCCTGCCCCACAGGCCCAGAAACTAGGATATGCACATAATTAGTACTATTGGATAGGAAACACTCTGAAACTGTTAAGATAATGTCTGTGAGTATAACAGAACTGATATAGCAGGCGAAACCAGAGGAAATTCTGTCCGGAAAAATGTTTTTTTGTGACATGCCCTCACTTTCAATGCCTGCCTATGGGATTCTCTGTAAAATAGGACCCAGTTTGCAGTACCTATGGCTTGTTTTTTGAAAAACCAATGAGTAAGAGCTGTTTTTCCAAGTGGATCAAACGGTGACCTGTACTGATTTGCGCGCGCTTCGTTTTTTTACTTTTCTATTGAGCAGTTATTTTCCGTCTGAAATATTATAGTTTATATACATAATAGGGAACCTGAGGATTGATTAGAAACGTTGTTTGAGTTGTTTGGGGAAAGTTTATAGGTAACTCTTTTACGTTTTCTATGACTTGTATATTGAACGAGTGGAACGGTGGATTACTGAACAAAATGCGCCAACCAAACGGAGCTTTTGGGATATAAAGAGGGACTTTATCGAACAAAAGGACCATTTATTGTGTAGCTGGGACCCTTTGGATTGCCATCAGAGGAAGATCTTCACAGGTAAGCAATTTATTTTATTGCTATTTCTGAGTTTTGTGACACCCATGCTGGTTATGTTATTATGCTAATTGAATATGTATGCGGGGCGCTGTCCTCAGACAATCAAATGCTATGCTTTCGCCGTAAAGCCTTTTTGAAATCTGACAACGCTGTGAGATTACCAAGATTCTACGCTTTTGAATGGTGTGCAACACTTGTATTTTCATGAATGTTTAATATGACTATTTTTGTAATTTGTATTTGGCGCTCTGCATTTTACCGGATGTTGTCGCAGGTAGCGCCCCACCCACTACTCCCTAAGAAGTTCTTGATGGATCTGATTTTAAATAGCTAGCATTTCGATGGCCATAATAAATAAATATGGAGACAAAGGACAAGCTTGTTTTACTCCTCTTGACAGCCCAATACCTTCTGAGAAATAACCATTATTTACTATTTTACACCTGGGGTTGCTATACATAACTTTATCCCATAGTATAAGATATTCACAAAAATTCAATATTCCAGGCATTTAAATATTTATACCACCCCTCATCACTGTCATACGCTCCCTAAAACACTTCAGCGAGCAGGCCTTTGTAATCGACCTGGTCCGGGTATCCTGGAAGGATATTGACCTCATCCCGTCAGTAGAGGATGCCTGGTCATTCTTTAAGAGTGCCTTCCTCACCATCTTAAATAAGCATGCCTCTTCCAAAAATGTAGAACCAGGAACAGATATAGCCCTTGGTTTACTCCAGACTTGACTGCCCTTGACCAGCACAAAAACATCCTGTGGCGTTCTGCATTAGCATCAAATAGCCCACGCGATATGCAACTTTTCAGGGAAGTCAGGAACCAATATACACAGGCAGTTAGGAAAGCTAAGGCTAGATTTTTCAAGTAGAAATTTGCATCCTGTAGCACAAACTCAAAAAAGTTCTGGGACACTGTAAAGTCCATGGAGAATAAGAGCACCTCCTCCCAGCTGCCCACTGCACTGAGGCTAGGAAATACTGTCACCACCGACAGATCCACTATAATTGAAAACTTCTATAAGCATTTTTACACGGCTGGCCATGCTTTCCACCTGGCTGCCCCTAACTCGGTCAACATCCCTGCAATCCCCACAGCATCTCGCCTAAGCCTCCCCCATTTCTCCTTCACCAAAATCCAGATAGCTGATGTTCTGAAAGAGCTGCAAAATCTGGACCCTTACAAATCAGCCGGGCTAGACAATCTGGACCCTCTCTTTCTAAAACTATCTGCCGAAATTGTTGCAACCCTTATTACTAGCCTGTTCAACCTCTCTTTCGTATCGTCTGAGATTCCCAAAGATTGGAAAGCTGCCACGGTCATCCCCCTCTTCAAAGGGGGTAACACTCTAGACCCAAACTGCTACAGACCTATATCTATCCTACCCTGCCTTTCAAAGATCTTCGAAAGCCAAGTTAACAAACAGATTACCGACCATTTCGAATCCCACCGTACCTTCTCCGCTATGCAATCTGGTTTCAGAGCTGGTCATGGGTGCACCTCAGCCCCACTCAAGGTCCTAAACGATATCATAAGCGCTATCGATAAGAGGCATTACTGTGCAGCCGTATTCATTGACCTGGCCAAGGCTTTCGACTCTTTGTCAATCACCACATTCTTATTGGCAGACTCAACAGCCTTGGTTTCTCAAATGATTGCCTCGCCTGGTTCATCAACTACTTCTCTGATAGAGTTCAGTGTGTCAAATCGGAGGGCCTGTTGTCCGGACCTCTGGCAGTCTCTATGGGGGTGCCAAAGAGTTCAATTCTCGGGCCGACTCTCTAATCTGTATACAGATGATGATGTCGCTCTTGCTGCCAGTGATTCTCTGATCCAACCGATCACTGCCCGCACCTGCCCGCCCGTCCAGCATCACTACTCTGGACGGTTCTGACTTAGAATATGTGGACAACTACAAATACCTAGGTGTCTAGCTAGACTGTAAACTCTCCTTCCAGACTCACATTAAATATCTCCAATCCAAAATTAAATCTAGAATCGGCTTCCTATTTCGCAACAAAGCATCCTTCACTCATGTTGCCAAACATACCCTCGTAAAACTGACCATCCTACCGATCCTCGACTTTGGCAATGTCATTTATAAAATAGCCTCCAACACTCTACTCAACAAATTGGATGCAGTCTATCACAGTGCCATCCGTTTTGTCACCAAAGCCCCATATACTACCCACCACTGCGACCTGTACACTCTCGTTGGATGGTCCTCGCTTCATACTCGTCGCCAATCCCACTGGCTCCAGGTCATCTACAAGTCTTTGCTATATACAAGTCTTTGCTAGCTCACTGGTCACCATAGCAGCACCCACCTGTAGCACGCGCTCCAGCCGGTGTATTTCACTGGTCATCCCCAAAGCCAATTCCTCCTTCGGCCGCCTTTCCTTCCAGTTCTCTGCTGCCAATGACTGGAACGAACTACAAAAATCACTGAAGCTGGAGACTCATATCTCCCTCGCTAGCTTTAAGCACCAGCTGTCAGTGCAGCTCACAGATCTTTGGACCTGCACATAGCCCATCTGTAAACAGCCCATCCTACTACCTCATCCACATACTGTATGTATTTATTCTTCTGCACATCTACCATCCCAGTGTTTAATTGCAATATTGTAACTACCTCGCCACCATGGCCTATTTACTGCCCTCCCTTATCTTACATCATTTGCACTCACTGTATATAGACTTGTTTTTTTCTTATTTTCTTTCTTCTGTATTATTGGCTGTATGTCTGGGTATCCATGTGTAACTCTTTGTTGTTGTACATATCAAACTGCTGTGCTTTATCTTGGCCAGGTCACAGTTGTAAATGAGAACTTGTTCTCAACTAGCCTACCTGGTTAAATAAAGGTAAAATAACATTTTAAAAATAGATATATATACATTTTTGTCATATTTTATCAAAAGCCTTTTTAAAATCTGCCATCAATACCAGGCCTGTTATCTTTGATGTTCAATCATGTTCTATTAATTCAAATAATTGTTGTATATTATCTCCAATATATCATCCATGTAAAAAACCTGTCTGATCAGGATATCTGGTAAAACATTTTTTATTTTATGTGCTTTGCATTTCACCAGGATTTTCACATCACGACACTAAAGTGTAAGAGGCTTCCAGTTTTTTTTAATGGACTGTATATTTTTACTTACCACTTGGGTCATGTTTCAGTAATGGTGAAATCTGAACTTATTTCTCATTACCTGATAGTCTACCATTTTTATTGGAGTAGTTAAAACATGCTAATAAATGGATCTTTGGGTACCTAAAAAATAAATCTGATATACCTCTACTGGTATACCATCAAACCCTGGTGTTTTTCCAGACTGAAAATATTTAATTGCCTCAAGAAGGCTATGAATGGAGCAGGAGAAGAGGGGGCAACTCATTGGACTGTGGTCCCGATTCAAGGAGTGCATGCTGTGTGTTGGAGAGGATGGATGGGAGAAGTGTGTAATGGGCTCTTTTACCCTCTTGGCAGGGCTGGTACAGGGGGCTGATATTGTTGATCATCACTGTGGAGGCTTTGCCTTGGCATAAAGGCATGGAGGGATTGCCTTGGCAGTTGGCACACCCTCTTGCTTTCTAACTTTATATCTGTCTGTCTCTTTCTCGCCATTTCTCTCGTCAGACAGTCCCCTCCTAAAATGTACGGAGTACTTTCCAACTTTACACTTTGCTATCACTCCAGAGTATCTCTGCTCAGTTGTGAGAAAGCGATGACATAATGAAAAGAGACTGTGTTTCATTGTCTCTCTGTGTGCGTGCGTGCGCCCGTGTGTGTGCATGTGTGTGTGTTGCCACTTGCTTACGTGTGTGTGTGCGACTATGTATCTCTGTAACTGTTCTACCATGACAGCCTTGTCACGTTGTCATCTAGTGCCAACCCTCTGATAGGAGTTTCTATGGCACCCCAGGGGGTTTGCACCAGTTAGAGACGTTAGCCAGCTGGAAGCACAAAACATGTCAATAACAACAACAAAAAGTAATCATTCTCATCACCAAGCCTCCCTGCCTAGGCCACCTCAGTCAGCTCACAGCCTCAAACTCACCCCCACAGAAGGCCCAGAAAGAGAAAGAAGAGACAGAGATCCCAGAGAAATCAAAACAGCATGACAAGGCTTTTGATTTCCCCTCTCTCTCTCCAACCAACATGATTCATTAGGACTATTAGGTTGTTATTGTTGCCCTCGAGATGGATTCCTTCACAACCAGAAGCAGCGCTGAGACAAATGCTTATTTCATCACTGTAACACACACATGCATGTGCGCACGCACACGGACAGATACACATCCTCACACATACGTTCATACGTACATACAGTACATACATACAAGCACACACACAGGCATGTACACCCTTCTGAAGTCACGCTGTTCTCCAACAGCTCGAGCAGGTGGTAGTTGCTACTATATTCACCTCTGCAGCTGCTCTTCCTCAGGCCTGATTGGCTGATCCTCCCCTTCAATCGTCCCTCCCCCTTCGTTCTACCATTAAAGCAGGGTTTCCCAAAGTCGGTCCTGCCCCCCCCCCCCCCCCGGGTGCACGTTTTGGTTTTTGCCTTAGCACTATACAGCTGATTCAATTAATCAAAGCTTGATGATGAGTTGGTTATTTGAATCAGCTGTGTAGTGCTAGGGCAAAAACCAAAACATGCAACCCCTTCTACTCCCAAAAAACAGTCAGGTGTGTATTTCATTCAGCAGGCCTATAAACACAAGTGTTTATCCCGTCTAGACGGTGGGTGAGTAGGGGACTTGGCACAGTCAGATGCAGTAGCTGGGGGCATCCTGAGTCTAAGTGTTAGAGTAGAGTGGTACACCTCTCTCTGGTTAACCACAGATGAGATGAGCACTTGCCACTCCACCACTGTCATTTACAGCCATAAATCAGACCACGTTCTCATAAACAGTCAGGCAAAAAAGCCCTTATCAGAGGCAGGGCGTTGTGAAAGAAAGCCACCCGATGAGTGATCCAACCCTAGACAAGTGTTTCACAGTGTTAGCAATGTAAAGGAATTATTTCCTGGTCTAGGCTACAGTCTCTCTCTTTCTCTGTCTTCATGTCTCTCCCTCTCCCACACACACACACACATTTCTCAGGGTAATTTGTATGGACAATAAATTGTGGATTATGAGACGAGACACAACAGACATGGTTCTTGTGTTTTCTCAGCTTATTGGCCTGGGTCAAGGTAGAGTGAGACTGGCGGGGAGTTGAAGATTTGTTTTCTGCACTGGCCTGCACTGTTTAAAAACTGCACTCTTCAACTCCAAGCAAATACTGCACCAAGCTGACCAGAGCTAATATTGCACTATGCCACATTGACCTATCTGGGCAAATAAGATTGGTTCTCAGACAGTATGGACAAGGTGTTCTTGTTCCCCAAATTACTAGATATTAAACTGCCATCCTGAATCTCCCTCTGCACCTGACCAAGCACTGTCAGGACAGGGAGGGTTTAAACAGTTTGCGTCCCAGCATTCACAGACCTCTCTCAGACCTCAGTTACACATGGTTTAGACCAGGCTGGAGGTTTGAATGGGCATTTGACATGACCAGGTTCAGTACCTTGCCCAATGCTGTTTGTCACTGCAGTGCCTCAGGGTTCAGTACCGGGCCCGATGCTGTTTTCAACTCCCGGACTTCCATATAACCCATTACTTACAAGGGTCTGAATTGTTTCTTGGTCAGGGAAAACTCATGGCACTATTCATAATGATGCCAAATATCAAAGATGCACCGTGTTAATATTTAACAGTATTATATAATAGTTATAATAATGATATCGACTTACTGAAGGGACAGAAATGTCCCTCATTAAGTTTGCTGAAGACACAAGAGTGGTAGGCCTGGAAGGAGGTCAGAGACCTGGCCGTGTGGTGCCAGGATAACAACTTCTCCCTCAACGTGATCAAGACAAAAGAGATGATTATGGGACTTCAGGAAAAGCAGGACCAAGCACACTCCCATTCTCATCGACGGGGCTGTAGTGGAGCAGGTTGAGAGCTTCAAGTTCCTTGGTGTCCACATCACCAACAAACTATCATGGTCCAAACACACCAAGACAGTTGTGAAGAGGGCACGAGAAAACCTATTCCCCCTCAGAAGACCATCGAGAGCATCCTGACAGGTTGCGTCACTGCCTGGTATGGCAACTGCTCGGCCTCCGACCGCAAGGCACTACAGAGGGTAGTGCGTACGGCCCAGTACATCACTGGGGCCAAGCTTCCTGCCATTCAGGACCTCTAAACCAGGCGGTGTCAGAGGAAGGCCCTAAAAATTGATGACCCTAGTCATTGACTGTTCTCTCTGCTACTGCACGGCAAGCGGTACCAGAGTGCCAAGTCTAGGTCCAAAAGGCTTCTTCCCCCAAGTCATAAGACTCCTGAACAGCTAACCAAATGGGTACCCAGACTATTTCCATTGTCCCCCCCCCCCCCCTTTTACACTGCTGCTACTCTCTGTTTATTATCTATGCATAGTCACTTTAACTCTACCTACATGTACATATTACCTCAATTACCTCGACTAACCTGTGCCCCCGCACATTGACTCTGTACCGGTACCCCCTGTAAATAGCCGCACTACTGTTATTTTACATTTTACTGCTGCTCTTTAATTATAATTTTTTTGTATAATGTTTTTTTTTACTTATCTAATTTTCATTCTTTTTCTTAAAACTGCATTGTTGGTTAAGGGCTTGTAAGTTAGCATTTCACTGTAAGGTGAATTCGGCGCATGTGACAAATAACATTTGATTTGATTTGATTAATGCCCTTTTAACTTTAGCAAAGGCGTTTGTTTGTGGCGAGGTGAATAGGCACTCAACCCTTTGGAACAATGATAGAACACCAAGTCCACACTATTTCAAACAGTAGGATATTATTTTTTTTAAACTATTGGAGCTTTCAAAGTAAACTTACCAAAAAATATTCATGCGTTAGAAGCTGTTCAAGTTTGAGACTTTCCTGCTGATCTGATCTGGACTGATAGGGTCTGTCCCGTCTAGAATCCCTCTGTAACCACAGCAATATCAGGGGGAGGAAGTGGACGTGTTATTGTTACGAGCTCAAAGACTTTGGGTGGTCGACACATACAGAACACACACTCACACATACACACAGAACAAAAACAAAAAGTTGTAGTACAAACCTGCTGCTCACTCACACACACACCCTGTACCGTGTACTCGATTGCATACTCAAATGCATCTTAACATCACAATCACACATGCAAAGACAAATGGACTGAGATGCAAAACAGTACATGCAAAGGCATGCAGTTAAGCACACAAATATGTACACTGATTGGCCCAAAGTCACAAACCATCACATTCACAAAGTCTTACGCACACACGCCTAAACCCAATAGCCCTGTCCTGACACACAATGACAAATGGACTGAGACCCAGATGCACATTAACAAATCCGCTCACACAAAATACTTATATATACACAAACTCACAAATGCTGATGCTCAGCATCTGTACACACAGAGCTGAAGTTGCAGCCTGTGCCTTTGGCCCTTGCAAGGCTCCACCCAAGGAGAGCAGACCTGCCTACATCCAAACGACAGGAATATCCAACCCCACCCAAGATAAGCAGGTTTTCACTAATAGCAATGCACAAAACACAGCCCTAGAAATAGCAAGGGCCAATCATATGCAGAGAAAACACAAAATTAGGTGCTTTGCAGCTTTTTACAGGTCTGGGTTCCGTTCCGTCTTGGGTCAGCTCTCTCTTTAAGTGCCAGCCATAAAGGCTGGTTATCTTTAACTCAACCCATACTTCCTGGCCCATCAGACAGAGGGCATGGTCATTGTATATAGTGGTGTTGCAGAATTTGAGCCATGGGCTCTCTGCCATGTTTTATTTAAGCATTCCCATTACGCCGTTTAAACGACTATCCATCACCACTCAGCAGCCTGAAACACCACTGTATCCAGTTACCAGGAGGGAAACACTAGAGCAGGTCCCAGTGCTGGGAACTAGGAAAGATCTGACCTCCAATAGACGTACACATACACAGACACTCAGACAGGCACACATACACACCAACTCAGCCATACACACACATACATAATATATACATACACACATACTCAGACACACACACATATAGTCACACACAGTCGTGCACTTCCTTTCTCTTTCTCTCTCGCACGCACGCACGCACGCACGCACGCACACACACACACACACACACACACACACACACACACACACACACACACACACACACACAGAGTAGGACGTAAGCCCTCAGACAGGAATCGCTCCCAGCATCACTAATGCAGCTCGTAAATCACAGGGTGCCTTTGGGTAATGATCCATTGAGGAACAGTGGTGAACCCAACCCAACCCAGGCCCGTACACACAGTGCCCCCTTTCAAATCCCCAACACCACACCGGAGATGCTGCCCCTGCCCCCTAATGGTTCTACCTCCTGTCCAGCACCCCTATCACTAGCGTGACCACATGTCACAGAATGTGTGGGACAGTCCCACATTTTGGCCCTTTGTCCCGCGTCCCGTAACCAAACAATCATGTCCTGCATTTTATCCACAAATTCAAAACATCACTAATTTAGAAAAAAAAAGTTTGATTTGTCCCATACTGTATTTCAGTCACACATTCCAACCTGTCTCTTGCAGTCAAGTTGCGCTTATGAAAATATATCAATCATAAGGATGTGGTACTGGGGATGTTAAACACATCTCCAATTGTTGCTGAGATTAGCTGAGGAACGCTCAACTCCGTTCTCTTATATCAAGGCGGAGTTGAGTTTTGATAACTGGTCGCGGGATTTGCTAGCAACAACACTGAGTCACCATCAGTCGAGTCTTGTAAAAATACCTATGTTTGTCCTGTACAACTGCAGTCCTTCCGCAGAGTGCTGAAATTCATACTTTGAATAAAAACTTTTCTCAAATACAACCACTGGCTTTTTCCTCATTAAATGAGGGAAAAGACAGATTTTGTCTTGCTCAAGTCAGCGTGAACGTGTATGTGCCAATTGAATCTCATTTTACGTAGTACGTATTACGAGCAACACAATGGTAAGCATTTTCAGAATTTACACAGAATTTTTACAAGAATCAACTGATTCAATGTTGTTGCTAGCAAATCCTGCTACCAGTTATCAAATCTTAACTCCACATTGTTATAAGAGAACGGAGTTAAGCGTTCCTCAACTATGCTAAGATCTGATATTCTGAACAGCGCACGACGAGATGTAGGCCAATGTCATAGGCCTATCGTCAATCAATCACATTTCTCAAATCCAGCTAAACTTGGAGAGGACAGTTTCCTAACAATTTACAAAACCGCGCTTCTGACGAAGAGCTTCAAAATGAGGTAAATAGCCTTATTAGCCTAAAAGATACAGTTTGCTATAAGGTCATTTCGTCAAACTTGTGAAGCTCTCCAAGCTCATTAGTTACTCATTCAACATATTTGCTGTTACTTCCCTCAGTTCCGTTTTAGAAGTCTCCATTCCTATCTATTTATATTCCCTGGCTGAGGGGAATGTAAAACCAGAAATGTTTCTTTGACCAAATATTCCCTGATTTTCATAAAACAGCCACATGTGGTCTCTCGTTTCTACATCACCAAATTTTGAGCGAGGCAAAAGAGTAGGCTACGTGTGCTTCAATTAGCTTATTCGGTGCAGCAGGAGTAGGGTTCCGGAGCTCACCCAAGCATTGCTCTGCCACATTTCACAATGGTGCTTGTTTAGTAAAGTTAGATAAAAGCTGAATCAATGTCTTAGAAGATCACATAATGATTAATTATTCTTCTAACAGAACCAAATATAATAGCATAGTATAACATTACTAAGACACCGAGAACACCACCTTTGTAATTTCTTATGAGATTTTAGGATGGTTAGCTGAATAGGTCAAACATTTTCTCATTGGCCAAAACAAGTGCTCTCCACTAGGCCGAATTTGCTTGGATTTAGACTGCCATTTTCATGTCTTGCTATAGATTTTCAAGACGATTTATGTCAAAACTGTAACTAGGCCACACAGGAACATTCAATGTCACCTTGGTAAGCAACCCCAGTGCATATTTAGCCTTGTGTTTTAGGTTATTGTCCTGCTGAAAGGTTAATTTGTCTCCCAGTGTCTTTTGGAAAGCAGACTGAACCAGGTTTTCTTCTAGGATTTAGCCCGTGCTGTTCCATTTCTTTTGATGCTAAAAAAAACTCCTTAGTCCTTGCCAATGACAAGCATACCCATAACATGATGCAGCCACCACCATACTTGAACATATGAAGAGTGGAACTCATTGATGTGTTGTGTTTGCCCCAAACATAATGCTTCATTCATTTTTTTGCAGTTTTACTTTAGTGCCTTATTGTATGATGCATGTTTTAGAATATTTTTATTCTGTACAGGCTTCCTTCTTTTCACTCTGTCATTTATGTTAGTATTGTGTAGTAATTACAATGTTGTTGATCCATCCTCAGTTTCCTCCTATCACAGCCATTAAATTCTGTAACTGTTTTAAAGTCACATTGGCCTCATGGTGAAATCCCTGAGCGGCATGGCCGTGGGAAGATGTTATGGGATAAGAGAACTGTCAACTTAATTTTTTTACCCATTTACCAATAGGTGCCCTTATTTGCGAGGTATTGGAAAACCTCCATGGTCTTTGTGGTTGAATCTGTGTTTGAAATTCAATGCTCGACTGAGAGACCTTACAGATAGTTGTGTGTGTGGAGTACAGAGATGATGTAGTCATTCAAAAATGTAGTTTTACTCCCGTATTGATGTAGGCTTGCCATAACAAAGGGGATTGAATACTTATAAACATTTTGAAAAACATAATTCCACTTTGACATAATTCCACTTTGACTCCGTCCAGGTCTCATGTAAGATGGCGCCGACAGAGATGGTCGCCTCGCTTCGCGTTCTTAGGGCATTGGGTGTAGGCCAGTGACACAAAATCTCAATTTAATCAATTTTAAATTCAGGCTGTAACACAACAAAATGTGGAAAAAGGCAAGGGGTGTAAATTCTTTCTGAAGGCACTCTAGTTTGTTAACAGCATCTGCTCTAATTCGCTCAGGAAACAGTAATTCAATAAGATCTAAATTCATATTCCCATGAAACCGCTTGAGTTAAAATGATTGTCATGGAGATGCAGTTTGGAGGTTTCACTGGTAAAATGTGAAGAATGAGGCCAACATTTTGTATTCATGTAGGCTAGATTGTCCTGCAAAATCATCCTGTTGTCCTGCATTTGGGTATTTTAAATGTGGTCACCCTAGCTATCACTTACACAATTACCCCAATCAGCCCTGTGACACACTCAACCCACACTCACCCACTCACACATTACATTAGCAAAGCAGCAGACATCTGGTTAGAGAAGCCAAGAAGTCAAGTGATTGACAATGCCTGCATTGTTGCTGCCATAGGTAGTAGTAATCTCACTTACAGTTTAGTGGTGAAGTAGCATTCTTGTATAATAACCTGAGGGCCTGCTGAAGCCTTTATAGATCAGGGCCTGTATTCCTAAAAAAAAGTGTCTCAGAGTAGGAGTACTGATACAGGGTCGGTTTTCCCTTTCAGATCATAATGAATAATTATATGGTGCTGAGATGTTTTATGAATATGGGACCAGTGGTTTGTACTGTAACCAGACCTGTTAGTAGCTTAGAGAAAGAGTGACCAAGGGGGAACTCTGTTCCTGCAGGGCCAATCTGTAACCTGGTTTTCATTTTCCTCCCATTTCCTCCATGTTAATGTCTTCAATTATATATTTACCTGCCTTACGTCTAGTCCTGTGTGCCTATTGTTTACAAGCTAAAGTATGGGCCACAGAGGATATCATATCTGGTAACAATTTTGAGCCTCAGACAAATTGGATTGAGCCCCTGTCCCTCCTTTTTCAAAGACCTTCACTTCCCTTAGACAAGTTTGTGTTTGTGTTTCAACATACTGCCATGTCAGCTGCTGGTAAAATAAATACAGGCTATATAGATATATAGGCCATATAGTGTTGTGTGTCTGTAGGTCTGTACCATCCCTTTGTTACCTCTCGTCCCCTACAGTATGGTGAGAGGAACAGGGCTGGGCAGACCAGGGTTGGGATCAATTCCTCCTCAATTTAGTACATTTTGGAAGTGAATTGACCTTCAATTCATGAATTCATGATAGATCCTCAAAGAATCAATTCAACAGTAAGCACAACATAATTAACTTTGTTTCCTATTCTACTGGCATACGGCTACCCAGATAAAGCACTAATTAAACGTCAGTTAGTGCTAAACACGGCTGCTAGAATCTTGACTAAAACCAAAAAATTTGATCATATTACTCCAGTGCAAGCCTCTCTATACTGGCTTCCTGTTAAGGCAAGGGCTGATTTTAAGGTTTTAGTCAAGATTCTAGCAGCCGTGTTTAGCACTAACTGACGTTTATTTAGTGCTTTATCTGGGTAGCCGTATGCTGATGATACGATTGTATTCATTCCCACTATGCCAGTAGAATAGGAAACAAAGTTAATTATGTTGTGCTTACTGTTATGAAGTTAAAAAACCATTCAGACCAGCCTTTCTGATTGTAAACTACATTTCAATCGGGTACAGGCTTAACTGAATGAACAACAAAGACGAAATGCAATATGACATTTTATTATTGATTTCCGGCGCCAACAGAGATGGCAGCCTCGCTTCACGTTCTCAGGAAACTATGCAGTATTTCGTTTTTTTATGTATTACTTCTTACATTGTTACCTCTGGAAATATTACGTTTTATTACATACAACCGGGAGGAACTATTGTATATAAGAGCAACGTCAACTTACCAACATTACGACCAGGAATACGACTTTCCCAAAGAGGATTCTCTGTTTGTTACCCCAACCAGGACAATAGACTGGATAGCACCCAGCGACTCAAAACAATGGCGGCACCGGAGAAGAGGGAAACGCGCCGGTCTTTTGGTCAAGCTACGTCGACGGGCGCATCGTGCACCTCTCCCGAGAATTTTAATCGCCAATGTACAGTCTCTGGACAACAAAGTAGACGAAATCAGATCGAGGGTTGCCTTTCAGAGAGACATCCGAGACTGCAACGTCCTTTGCTTCACGGAAACATGGCTCACTCAGGACAAGTTATCTGAGTCGGTACAGCCACCTGGTTTCTCCACGCATCGCGCCGACAGAAACAAACATCTATCTGGTAAGAAGAAGGGTGGGGGTGTGTGTCTTATGATTAATGAGACGTGGTGTGATCATAACAACATACAGGAACTCAAGTCCTTTTGTTCACCTGACATAGAATTCCTTACAATCAAATGCAGACCGCATTATCTACCAAGAGAATTCTCCTTGATTATAATCACAGCCGTGTACTTCCCCCCTCAAGCTGACACATCGACGGCACTGAAAGAAATTCATTTCACTCTAGGTAAATTGGAAACCACATATCCTGAGGCTGCATTTATTGTGGCTGGGGATTTTATTAAGGCTAATTTGAAAACAAGGCTCCCGAAATTTTACCAGCATATCGAATGTGCCACCCGGGCTGGTAAAATCCTGGATCATTGTTATTCCAACTTCCGTGATGCATACAAGGCTATTCTCCGCCCTCCTTTCGGCAAGTCTGACCATGACTCTATTTTGTTGCTCCCAGCCTACAAACAGAAACTAAAACAGGAAACGCCCGTTCTCAGGTCTGTTCAACGCTGGTCCGACCAATCTGATTCCATGCTGCAAGATTGCTTCGAGCACGTGGACTGGGATATGTTCCGGACAGCATCTGACAACAACATTGATGTATACGCTGATTCGGTGAGCGAGTTTATTAGCAAGTGCATTGGTGATGTTGTACCCATAGCAAATATTAAAACCTTCCCCAACCAGAAACCGTGGATTGATGGCAGCATTCGCGCAAAACTGAAAGCGCGAACCACTGCTTTTAACCAGGGTAAGGCTACCGGAAACATGACTGAATACAAACAGTGTAGCTATTCCCTCCGCAAGGCAATCAAACAAGCTAAGCGTCAATATAGAGACAAAGTAGAGTCACAATTCAACGGCTCAGACACAAGAGGAATGTGGCAGGGTCTACAGTCAATCACGGACTACAAAAAGAAAACCAGCCCCGTTGCGGACCATGACGTCCTGCTCCCAGACAAACTAAACAACTTCTTTGCTCGCTTTGAGGACAATACAGTGCCACCGACACGGCCTGCTACCAAAACCTGCGGGCTCTCCTTCACCGCAGCCAATGTGAGAAAAACATTTAAATGTGTTAACCCTCGCAAGGCTGCCGGCCCAGATGGCATCCCTGGCCGTGTCCTCAGAGCATGCGCAGACCAGCTGGCTGGTGTGTTTACGGACATATTCAATCAGTCCCTATCCCAGTCTGCTGTTCCCACATGCTTCAAGAGGGCCACCATTGTTCCTGTTCCCAAGAAAGCTAAGGTAACTGAGCTAAATGACTATCGCCCCGTAGCACTCACTTCCGTCATCATGAAGTGCTTTGAGAGATTAGTCAAGGATCATATCACCTCCATCCTGCCAGACACCCTGGACCCACTCCAATTTGCTTACCGTCCCAATAGGTCCACAGACGACGCAATCGCAATCACACTGCATACTGCCCTAACCCATCTGGACAAGAGGAATACTTATGTAAGAATGCTGTTCATCGACTACAGCTCAGCATTTAACACCATAGTTCCCTCCAAGCTCGTCATTAAGCTCGAGACCCT
>QNTS01000266.1:860266-902099 GCA_003317085.1 Hucho hucho | reverse complement strand
TTCTTTTGTGTTTCTTCCATTTGCGAATAATTGCACCAACTGTTGTCACCTTCTCACCAAGCTGCTTGGCGATGGTCTTGTAGCCCATTCCAGCCTTGTGTAGGTCTACAATCTTGTCCCTGACATCCTTGGAGAGCTCTTTGGTCTTGGCCATGGTGGAGAGTTTGGAATCTGATTGATTGATTGCTTCTGTGGACAGGTGTCTTTTATACAGGTAACAAGCTGAGATTAGGAGCACTCCCTTTAAGAGTGTGCTCCAAATCTCAGCTCGTTACCTGTATAAAATGTCACCCTGGAGCCAGAAATCTTTCTGATTGAGAGGGGTTCAAATACTTATTTCCCTCATTAAATTGCAAATCAATTCATAACATTTTTCACATGCGTTTTTCTGGATTTTTTTGTTGTTATTCTGTCTCTCACTGTTCAAATAAACCTACCATTAAAATTATAGACTTATAATTTCTTTGTCAGTGGGCAAACTTACAAAATCAGCAGGGGATCAAATACTTTTTTCCCTCACTCTATGTAAACAGCTACGAAAATACAGATGAAAACTCCCTATTTAGATAGTGTGGTCTAGAGTTTATTATGAGATACTTTACCTCAGGCGAGCAATAGTTCGAGACTATCGTGCACAAGCTGTTATTTACAAAAATACATAGTCCGCCGCCTCTTGTCTTACCAGATGCCTCTGTTCTATCCTGCCGGTGCAGCGTATAACCAGCCAGCTGTATGTGTCGTCGTTCAGCCACATCTCCGTGAAGCATAAGATATTACAGTTTTGAATGTCCCGTTGGTAGTTTAATCTTCCGCGTAGGTCATCTATTTTATTGTCCAAAGATTCTGCACGTTTGCTAGCAGAATAGAAGGAAGTGGGGGTTTATTCGATCGCCTACGAATTCTCAGATGGCAGCACACCCTGCGGCCCCTTTTTCTCCGCCTCCTCTTCACTCAAATCACGGGGATCTGGGCCTGTTCCCGAGAAAGCAGTATATTGTCTGCGTCGGCCTCATCAGACTCGTTAAAGAAAAAAAGGATTCTGCCAGTCTGTAGTGAGTAATCGCAGTCCTGATGTCCAGAATAATGGTAGCGGCAACATTATGTACAAAATAAATAAAAAAATAAGTTAACAAAAAAAACACAATCGGTTGGGGGCACGTAAAACGTCTGCCTTCTGCTCCGGCAGCATGAGAATTTTGTTTTGGGAAATTAACAATTTAAAAGTTCCAGTGTTGCCATTGTGTCTAGCAGGCGTAACTCATTCCATGCAGCCCCTACGGGAACAACGTCTATATGATTGCCTTTGTAGGGGAGGGATCTGTGACTGTACATTTGCGATGCACAAATAATTGAATTAAGAAATTGAAAATAAATGCAGAGTAAAAACTAAAAAGTGGGGCTCGGCATAATGCAGTCAGTCAACATGTTCCGCTGTTCACAGGGGTCTGTTTTGGTGCTGTTCTGGGTCTGTGAGACAAACCAGAGAAGAAGGCTACAATGGCATGGTACACCGGGCCCTTATGGAAGACATTGCAGGCAATTACAGTACAGTAGTCAAGTTACTTATACAAGCTATGCAATATATACACAGGCAAGCCGCAGAGAGAGAGAGCTGGAGACCTAAGCGGAGAGAGGGAGAGATTTTGGCGGCAGAGAGAGAGAGATAAGGCAGACATTGTTACTCACTGTCCCACAGGCTACAGAGAGGTAATTGTACCATCACAGAAACACAGCTCTGTCAATAGAGGCAGAGACTCTGGAGGACTGATCATTTGCTACAAATCCGAACTACGAAATCTAATTGATCCCCTCAAAATTGGTAAATATCACATTTGGTTAAAACTGAAAAAAGTACTTGTACTGACAGAAAAAGATGTATTCCTTTGCGCAATATCTTATATATTCATGCAAACGGCAAAAGAAGCACAACTGAAATTGATTAAGAAACTAAACAAAAAAGACCACAGATGACAACTGGTTTGATGCAGAATGTAAAATTATAAGGAAAAAACTTAGAACACTATCTGACCAAAAGCACAGACCCAAATAATGGTGAATTACGCCTTCATTACTGTGAGACTTTAAAACTCTATAAACGTCCACTCAGAACCAAAAAAGCACAGTAAGCAGCTGACACTAATTGAGGAGTCAATAAACACAAACAACTTCTGGCAAAATTGAAAAATAAAAAATAAAATCAAAACGAGAAATTAGCGATACAAAATGGTGACATATGGACAACCCATTTTAAAACACTATACAACACCGTTCAAATTGACACAAACGCAGAGCAATGCCAAATTCATGAGAAGTTGAATGAATTAGAAAAAGCTATAAAGGACTATCAAAATCCATTGGACTCCCCAATTACTGACCAGGAGCTCTATAACAAACTTCAAGCCCTCAAATTTCAAAAAGCATGCGGACCTGATAGAATCCTAAATGAGACGCTCAAACTCACTAATGCTAAATTTACATTGGCTATATTAAAACTGTTTAATTTGATCCTGAGTGTAGGTTATTTCCCTGACATCTGGAATCAACAATTACAGAGGCATTTGTGTGAACAGTAACAGCATTAAAATTGGCGAGAGAGAGAGAGAGAGAGGTGTGCCAAGAGTCAGGCCTGAGCAACGAGAAGCACACAGCTCTGATGGCTAACAGGTAGAGAGAACACACTACACAGAGATGAATTCTACTCTACCGCTGCTCTATAGGCTACAGTGTTGTACAGTTCAGCTGCTCTAGTGTTGCTCACATTTTGTCATAATGTCTATAACACTGCAGTCTATTACGTAGCCTTCACATTAAAATGTTGGCCAACAGCCAGTGAGATTTGGTTCTGGGTGCTGAGATTAGATCTATTTTAAATGGACCATAATTTGTGTTGGAAAGGGGGCTGAATACACTTTATTTTATATATCTCCTTGTGTAGTGGGGTTGTCCTATGTTTACCAAAGACCAAATGAAGCATTCAAAGAAAATAACACCTTCCATAAAATCAAACATTGGGGAGGTTCGGTAATGGTGTGGGGTTGCTTTGCTGCCTCCGGTACTGGGGGCCTTGAACGTGTGCAAGACATCATGAAATCAACTTTAACATAAACATTTTGGCCAGCAGCCAGTGCAAACGTGACATTCGGTTCTGGGTGCAGAGATTAATTAATTTAACTAAAATGACACTTTATTTTAGCACCATCTCCATGTGTTTGTGTGTGTTGGACCGCAAATACAGCAGTATATCAGCCATCAATAGCTATTAAACATATTTGTGTTTATGTGGTAATGAGTGTTTGCATTTCCACATCCATCACTGAGGTGTGCTCAATTGTTTGGGAAGTGTTTGTGAACTTAAGTATAGGCCAATGGTTTATTATGTGTAGGTCTATGTGAGTTGCATGTTAAATGCAATAGTCATGGATTTACATAGGCCTACAAGACTATTTGGTCTGTAATGTGAAATCACATCTTGGATAGTTTGTTGTGTGCGATCGATTACAGTAGGGTATAGGGTAGGCTTTTATTGCCTGTATGTCTTCCCTGCTACTACCACCACAGCCATCTCTTCCACAGAGGCATTCTTCCATTGCCTGTATGCCTTCCCTGCTGCTACCACCACAGCCATCTCTTCCACAGAGGCATTCTTCCATTGACTGACACAGTGCAATGGATATGGAATAATGGAACAGTATATCTGACTAAACCAACTATGTCTGACAGAATGTCTGGTACAACCAGGAGACTAGGCACAACTCTCTAAAAAAAAGACAAAAGTACACAACAATATTTCATAATTTGCTACAATTACCCACTTGAATATGGGGGCCTAGCTAATCTGTAAAACTGTCGTATCACGCTTTCAAGCCAAGGGAAATTTGTCATCTTCTTTACTGCGAGCAATCTGACAACATAAACGTTATTATATTATAGTAACGCATGTGTTCAGTTTGGCTTTGAAGTCAATAGCGCTCGCCAACATATAAATCTTTGTGAGATTCCTTCATTCTATAGACATTTACAGCTATGTTACTACTAAACGATAATAACCCATAAAAAGCCTGTAGAAAACTGTAAAAACAATTATTATTTTTATCCCATGATAGAATCCACAGTTAGAGATACATTGAAAGAGAGTCTAACTTGAGCAGATGCATTTCTCATTGTAAATATATAGAAGAACATCCTGCTGGAATGGCTATGTATTAGTATCTGGCCCAGCTTTGGAAGCTTTATACACTGGAGCTCTGGGATCTGCACAGTCTGCATTGTATGTACAGTATTTACCAATGACAGCCCAGTCAGGGGTGAGAGGTCAGCCAGTATCTCTGGTGGACTCAACTGTCATGCATATGTTAAATATTTTGTTTTGCTTCAAAACATTCCATTCCGAGGCAGAGCAGTTACTTATCAGAACACCCAAATGGCCATTCAGCCCCCGCCGAGGCCTCACACACTCAGACAGAATTAAGACACACACACACAAACACTATAACCCATGCAAGACAATCACACCCAAAAAGTAGATACATTCAACAGGACACACACAGACCTGTACAAATGCAATAGACACACACACACACACTCCCAAAAAGCAGACATTTATCAAGATTCAGAAAATCTGATATGTGCACACACACACACACACCTATTACACTACATATACCTGGCCACACACATTCTCTGGAATACAATGTCATATTTCTGCCAATAAAACCTCAGGTAGCACTTAGTGCATCGTAAAGCAAGAATGCATCTCGGCTGAAGAGAAAGCCAGCAGCAGTAGCTCTCTCCACTACCAGTCATTCATCTCCCAGACACATTTACATTAATCTCTTGTTTCCCCAGGAAACAATCCATACGCACAAGTCAAATCAGACTCGACCACCAATTACTTATACGTATGCCTCAACAAGTTCTCGCAAGACAAATTATTTCCTACCAAAGAGATATTATCTATACTTATATCCATCAAAACTTTAATGGCAGACAGTATTTTCTATGTTTTTTTTATGTGCTCTGTAGGGAAGAAAAAAGAGAGAGAGCAGGAAGCGAGAGAGAGCAGGAAGAGAGAGAACGGATATGAGGTGCATTGTGAGGGACTCTGGGGCATAATAGGAAGTGTGTGGGTTGATCAAGACATGGACATTTCCATGTAAAAGGCCATGAGTACTAACGTGAAGTTCATAGGAGCACATCACATTTGGTGTCAAGTGAAAGCTAAGAGTCAATACTTTTTTATTTATTTCAAGGCATATATACTTTTTCAACCATTTTCCAACCGTAACATGTTTGAAGAAGCAAAGCCTTTGATTTCTGGTCAAACAGATGGAAAATGGGTCTTAGAAAACATCTAGCAGAAAGATTCACAAAAAGTATTAGAAATACATCAAAACACAATACAGTTGAAGTAAAGACCCCTGCTAAGTAATATCAACACTTATATTTAGTTCTGTATAAATAATTTGCCTTATGTAAGTTGAAGAAATGTTGCCTACTGTCAATCTGTTACCAAAAACCCACATATCTTTAAGATATTTTCTAATTTCTCTCCCTCATGAGGGAGGATAATGAAAGTTCACAGAAGTAACAAGTAATGGTAGACCTTCCAATTAGTTAGTATTCTACTGATAACAATTTGGTTTATGATTTATTAAGTGATTAAAACATGTAATTCTGTTACCAAATCATTAACAGAATGACCCTAAAAATCTGTAACAGAATGACTGCAGCCACCCTGGCAGCAGAGAGGGAGAGGTCAATGGAGAGGGAATGCTGGCAGAGGGAACTTCCAAGGTGGTAGAGGTGGAAGAAAAGCATACACTTGACAGCCTCAACCTGGCTTTTCTCAGACTCAACCAATGAATGGTCGACAATATGGATGGCCCCAACAGCCTCCTGTGACAAACCAGGCATGATTCCCAACGCAGAATAATCAACAATAGGGATGCCCTGACTCCCTTCTCCAGTGTCACCAGTACATATTTCCGGATGGTACCAAAGAACCAATCATTACTCTGAAGGTCTACGATTCTAGAGGTACAGTTTTTAATAGACAATGGAGCTCACACCTCCTGCATTGGATCTACAGGCCAACACCTCGGCCTGGGACTCACATTTACAGTTGAAGTCGGAAGTTTACATACACTTAGGTTGGAGTCATTAAAACTCGTTTTTCAACCACTCCACAAATTTCTTGTTAACAAACTATAGTTTTGGCAAGTCGGTTAGGACATCTACTTTGTGCATGACACAAGTAATTTTTCCAACAATTGTTTACAGACAGATTATTTCACTTATAATTCACTGTATCACAATTCTAGTGGGTCAGAAGTTTACATACACTAAGTTGACTGTGCCTTTAAACCGCTTGGAAAATTCCAGAAAATGATGTCATGGCTTTAGAAGCTTCTGATAGGCTAATTGACATAATTTGAGTCAATTGGAGGTGTACCTGTGGATGTATTTCAAGGCCTACCTTCAAACTCAGTGCCTCTTTGCTTGACATCATGGGAAAATCAAAAGAAATCAGCCAAGACCTCAGAAGAAAAATTGTATACCTCCACAAGTCTGGTTCATCCTTGGGAGCAATTTCCAAACGCCTGAATGTACCACGTTCAGCTGTACAAACAATAGTACGCAAGTATAAACACCACCCAGCCGTCATACCACTCAGGAAGGAGACGTGTTCTGTCTCCTAGAGATGAACGTACTTTGGTGCAAAAAGCGCAAATCAATCCCAGAACAACGGCAAAGGACCTTGTGAAGATGCTGGAGGAAACAGGTACAAAAGTATCTATATCCACAGTAAAACGAGTCCTATATCGGCATAACCTGAAAGGTCGCTCAGCAAGGAAGAAGACACTGCTCCAAAATCGCCATTAAAAAAAGCCAGACTACGGTTTGAAACTGCACATGGGGACAAAGATCATACTTTTTGGAGAAATGTCCTCTGGTCTGATGAAACAAAAATAGAACTGTTTGGTCATAATGACCATCGTTATGTTATTTAGGAACGGGGGTGGCAGCATCATGTTGTGGGGGTGCTTTGCTGAAGGAGGGACTGATGCACTTCACAAAATAGATGGCATCATGTGGAAGGAAAAATATGTGGATATATTGAAGCAAAATCTCAAGACATGTCAGGAAGTAAAAGCTTGATCGCAAATGGGTTTTCCAAATGGACAATGACCCAAAGCATACTTCCAAAGTTGTGGCAAAATGGCTGAAGGACAACAAAGTCATGGTATTGGAGTGGCCATCACAAAGCCCTGGCCACAATCCCATAGACAATTTGTGGGCAGAACTGAAAAGGTGTGTGCGAGCAAGGAGGCCTACAAACCTGACTCAGTTACTCCAGCTCTGTCAGGAGCAATGGGCCAAAATTCACCCAACTTATTGTGGGAAGCTTGTGGAAGGCTACCCAAAATGTTTGACCCAAGTTAAACAATTTAAAGGCAATGCCACCAAATACTAATTGAGTGTATGTAAACTTCTGACCCACTGGGAATGTGATGAAAGAAATAAAAGCTGAAATAAATCATTCTCTCTACCATTATTCTGGCATTTCACATTCATAAAATAAAGTGGTGATCCTAACTGACCTAAGACAGGGAATTTTTACTAGGATTAAATATCAGGAATTGTGAAAAACTGAGTTTAAATGTATTTGGCTAAGGTGTATGTAAACTTCCGACTTCAACTGTATGTAAGACAGCTCAGCATTTAATACCATAGTACCCTCCAAACTCGTCATTAAGCTCGAGACCCTGGGTCTCGACCCCGCCCTGTGCAACTGGTTCCTGGACATTCTGACGGGCCGCCCCCAGGTGGTGAAGGTAGGAAACAACATCTCCACCCTGCTGATCCTCAACACTGGGGCCCCACAAGGGTGCGTTCTCAGCCCTCTGTTCACCCATGATTGCGTGGCCATGCACGCCTCCAACTCAATCATCAAGTTTGCAGACGACACTAGAGTGGTAGGCTTGATTATCAACAACGACGAGACGGCCTCTCACTCAAAGTCAACAAAACAAAGGAGATGATCGTGGACTTCAGGAAACAGCAGAGGGAGCACCCCCCCATCCACATCGACGGGACAGTAGTGGAGAAGGTGGAAAGTTTTAAGTTCCTCGGCATACACATCACGGACAAACTGAAATGGTCCACCCACAGACAGCGTGGTGAAGAAGGCGCAACAGCGCCTCTTCAACCTCAGGAGGCTGAAGAAATGTGGCGTGTCACCTAAAACACTCACAAAATTTTACAGATGCACAATAAAAAGCATCCTGTATCACCGCCTGGTACGGCAACTGCACCGGCCTCACCCGCAAGTGTCACGTCCAGGCCTGGGTTAGCAGGCTGGCGTGTTTAGTTTGTGTTTTGTTTAGGAGGGTTTTTGTTCTAGCACAATATAAAGATACAACCCAACTACCAAGGGTTAATCTCCGTCGACTAACAGCAATGGAGATTAACCCTTGGTATATATACAAAACACGAAAAGTGACCCCAAAACACCCAGTAACAAGTAGATCATACAAAATTTGTATGTGTGTCTGCCTGTTTAGCCACACCGGAGTTACGATCTTTATTTGTTTATTGTTTTGCCAGTTACGTTACGTTTAAATAAAGTATGTATACTGGAAACCTCGCTGCATCTTTGTCCGTCCCTCAAGAAGATCGTGACAGAATGACCCACCATAAAAGGACCAAGCAGCGAGATAATAGGGGTCAGCAGGAGAATTGGACATGGGAAGAAATCCTGGATGGAAAGGGACCCTGGATCCAGCCTGGGGAGTATTGCCGTCCCAGGGCGAGCCAGGTTGGAGACCTGAGCCAACTCCCCGTGCCTACCGGAGGGAGCGTCGCACTGGTAAGGCACCGTGTTATGCGATGAAGTGCACGGCGTCTCCAGTGCGCGTTCACAGCCCGGTGCGCGACATGCCAGCTCCCCGCATCTGTCGAGCTAGGGGGAGTTTGCAGCCAGGTAGGAGGGTGTTGGCTCAGCGCTCCTGGTCTCCGGTGCACCTCTTTGGACCAGGATATCCTGCGCCGGCTCTGCGTGCGGTGTCTCCGGTGCGCGCCCACAGCCCGGTGCGCGACATTCCAGCTCCCCACATCTGTGAGGCTAGGGTGAGTGAACAGCCTGGAAGAAGGGTGCCGGTTCCCCACACTAGGTCCCCTGTGCGCATCGCGAGCCCAGCACGGCCTGTTCCTGCTCCACGCACCAGAACCCCTGTGCGCATCGCGAGCCCAGCACGGCCTGTTCCTGCTCCACGCACTAGAACCCCTGTGCGCATCGCGAGCCCAGCACAGCCTGTTCCTGCTCCCCGCACCAGGTCCTGTACGCATCACGAGCCCAGCACGGCCTGTTCCTGCTCCACGCACCAGGCCTCTAGGGTGTCGTCCCAGCCTGGTATGTAATGTTCCTGTTCCACGTACCAGGTCTCTAGGGTGTCGTCCCAGCCTGGTACGTACTGTTCTGGCTCCAAGCCCCGGGCCTCCGGTGCGTCTTCTCGGGCCAGCACGGCCGGCACCGGAGCCGCCACCAAGGACACAAAGACCCACCCGAGGACCCCCCCATGGACTTTTTGGCGCAGTCGGAGTCCGCGCCTTTGGGGGGGGGTAATGTCACGTCCAGGCCTGGGTTAGCAGGCTGGCGTGTTTAGTTTGTGTTTTGTTTAGGAGGGTTTTTGTTCTAGCACAATATAAAGATACAACCCAACTACCAAGGGTTAATCTCCGTCGACTAACAGCAATGGAGATTAACCCTTGGTATATATACAAAACACGAAAAGTGACCCCAAAACACCCAGTAACAAGTAGATCATACAAAATTTGTATGTGTGTCTGCCTGTTTAGCCACACCGGAGTTACGATCTTTATTTGTTTATTGTTTTGCCAGTTACATTACGTTTAAATAAAGTATGTCTACTGGAAACCTCGCTGCATCTTGGTCCGTCCCTCAAGAAGATCGTGACAGCAAGGCTCTCCAGAGGGTAGTGCGGTCTGCACAATCCATCACCGGGGGCAAACTACCTTCCCTCCAGGACACCTACAGCACCCGATGTCACAGCCAAAAAGATAATCAAGGACAACAATCACCTGAGCTATTGCCTGTTCACCCCGCTATCATCCAGAAGGCGAGGTCAGTACAGGTGCATCATATCTGGGACCGAGAGACTGAAAAACAGCTTCTATCTCAAGGCCATCAGACTGTTAAACAGCCATCGCTAACATAGAGAGGCTGCTGCCAGCATACAGACTCAAATCTCTGGCCACTTTAATAAATGGATTTAATAAAGGTATCACTAGTCACTTTAGAGACTATAGAGGAACCGTGGCAGTGATACATATGACAGAAGAAAGCTAGAGAGAGTCTTAAAGAGAATACTAGAGCGAGGGCAAGTTAAGGTACCATGAAAAGCCCTGATGACAGCTGCCTGTAGGCATTTATGAGAGACAGCTGCCTGTAGGCATTTATGAGAGACAGCTGCCTGTAGGCATTTATAAGAGACAGCTGCCTGTAGGCATTTATAAGAGAAGTGCCTGCGTGGTCTGCAGCCACTACTAATAGACAGTACCAGTCAAAAGTTTGGACACCCCTACTCATTCCAGGGTTTGTCTTTATTTTTACTATTTTCTACATTGTAGAATAAAAGTGAAGACATCAAAACTATGAAATAACACATATGGAATCATGTAGTAACCAAAAAAGTGTTAAACAAATCAAAATATATTTTATATTTGAGATTTTTCAAAATAGCCACCCTTTGTCTTGATGACAGCTTTGCACACTCTGGTCTGATGAAACCAAGATTGAATTATTTGTTCTGAATGTCAAGCTTCATGTCTGGAGAAAACCTGGCACCATCTCTACGGTGCAGTATGGTGGTGGCACCACAGATGCTGATGCGTTAGCTGAGGCGGGGGACTTGGGTTTCCTTTCTGAACTGGTTCCGTATAATGAATTCAAAATGGATATCTTTTTTTTTCACCCATTTACTTACAATACCCCATAATGACAAAGTGAAAACATGTTTTTAGATTTTCTTTGCACATTTATTGAAAATGAAATACAGAAATACAGAAAAATATTCACACCCCTGAGTCCCCCCCCCCAATACATGTTAGAATCACCTTTTCACAGTGATTACAGCTGTGCGTCTTTCTGGGTAAGTCTCTAAAGCCATGTTTACACTGGCAGTTTAAAGTGACTCAAATGTGCTAGAAAGCTAAACAGCTACCTAGATGACTGATGTGGCTAGCCAAAAAATGACTTATTTTGAAAGTTGGATCATCTTATCCTTTGAGGCTTTAAAGGTGTTCTTACCCAATGATTTTGAACAATCAAAGCAACTGGGAAACATCCATCACAGGCATTGTTGTCACCTTAGCTTGCTACAGAACCTCTGAGTGATAGGAAGCACAAGCACCACCACCAATCAACCTACACCACTGCACACACACACTCGTCGTTACTAAACTCTGCAAAACAAGAAACGTCCCTTTTTCAGGACCCTGTCTTTCAATGATAATTCGTAAAAATCCAAATAACTTCACAGATCTTCATTGTAAAGGGTTTAAACACTGTTTCCCATGCTTGTTCAATGAACCATAAACAATTAATGAACATGCACCGGTGGAACAGTCGTTAAGACACTAACGGCTTACAGATGGTAGGCAATTAAAGTCACAGTTATGAAAACGTAGGACACTAAAGAGGCCTTTCTACTGACTCGGAAAAACACCAAAAGAAAGATGCCCAGGGTCCCTGCTCATCTGTGTGAACGTGCCTTAGGCATACTGCAAGGAGGCATGAGGACTGCAGATGTGGCCAGGGCAATAAATTGCAATGTTCGTACTGTGAGACGCCTAAGACAGCCCTACAGGGAGACAGGACAGACAGCTGATCATCCTCGTAGTGGCAGACCACATGTAACAACACCTGCACAGGATCGGTACATCCGAACATCACACCTGCGGGACAGGTAAAGGATGGTAAAAACAACTGCCCGAGTTACACCAGGAACGCACAATCCCTCCATCAGTGCTCAGACTGTCCGCAATTGGCTGAGAGAGGCTGGATTGAGGGCTTGTAGGCCTGTTGTAAGACAGGTCCTCACCAGACATCACCGGCAACAACGTCACCTATGGGCACAAACCCACCGTCGCTGGACCAGACAGGACTGGCAAAAAGTGCTCTTCACTGACGAGTCGCGGTTTTGTCTCACCAGGGGTGATGGTCGGATTTGCGTTTATCGTCGAAGGAATGAGCGTTACACCGAGGCCTGTACTCTGGAGCGGGATTGATTTGGAAGTGGAGGGTCCGTCATGGTCTGGGGCGGTGTGTCACAGCATCATCGGACTGAGCTTGTTGTCATTGCAGGCAATCTCCACGCTGTGCGTTACAGGGAAGACATCCTCTTCCCTCATGTGGTACCCTTCCTGCAGGCTCACCCTGACATGACCCTCTAGCATGACAGTGCCACAAGGAGCCCCGCTCTCCGTATGCCGACGGAACAACACGAGGGGGCCAAAACAGACTTTCTCCTGTCAAGACGTCCCTCCAAGGCCCTTCTGCTAGCTATTAGCCCCGGCCTGCTAGCTGCCTGAAGCCACACACTGGACTCCTATGACCATTCGGCTACGCATGCCTCTCGATAACGTCAATAAGCCTTGTCCATTGCAGTTTTGGTTAGTAATTATTGGCTTATTTCCTGTAGAGCCTCTAGCCCTGCTCAATACACCTTATTTAACACTTTAGTCCACCTCTCACACATGCGGAGACATCACCTGGTTCAAACAATATTTCTAGAGACAATATCTCTTTCATCGTCACTCTATGCACAGGTTTACCCTCACTGTATTAACATCCTACCATACCTTTGTCTGTACATTTCGCCTTGAATCTATTCTACCGCACCCATAAATCTGCTCCATTCACTATCTGGTCCGAAAATACTAGACGACCAGTCCTTTTAGCCTTTAGTCGTACCCTTATCCTACTCCACCTCTGTTTCTCTGGTGATGTGGAGGTTAACCCAGGCCCTGCAGTGCCTAGCCCCACTCCCACTCCCCAGGTGCTATCATTTGTTGACTTCTGTAACCGTAAAAGCCTTGGTTTCATGCATGTTAACATTAGAAGCCTCCTCCCTAAGTTTGTTTTATTCACTGCCCTAGCACACTCTGCCAACCCGGATGTCCTAGCCGTGTCTGAATCCTGGCTTAAGAAGTCCACCAAAAACCCTGAAATCTCCATCCCTAACTATAACTATAACAAGATAGAACTGCTAAAGGGGGTGGTGGTGCAATTTACTGCAGAGATAGCCTGCAGAGCTCTGTCTTACTATCCAGGTCTGTACCCAAACAATTCGAGCTTCTACTCCTAAAAATCCACCTTTCCAGAAACAAGTCTCTCACCGTTGCCGCTTGCTATAGACCACCCTCTGCCCCCAGCTGTGCCCTTGACACCATATGTGAACTGATCGTCCCCCATCGATCTTCAGAGCTCATGCTGCTAGGTGACCTAAACTGGGACATGCTTAACACCCCGGCCACCCTACAATCTAAGCTTGATGCCCTCAATCTCACACAAATTATCAATGAACCCACCAGGTACAACCACAAATCAGTAAACACAGGCACCCTCATAGATATCATCCTAACCAACTTGCCCTCTAAATATACCTCTGCTGTTTTCAACCAAGATCTCAGCGATCACTGCCTCATTGCCTGCATCCGTAATGGACCACCCCTCATCACTGTCAAACACTCCCTAAAACACTTCAGCGAGCAGGCCTTTCTAATCGACCTGGCCCGGGTATCCTGGAAGGATATTGACCTCATCCCGTCAGTAGAGGATGCCTGGTCATTCTTTAAGAGTGCCTACCTCACCATCTTAAATAAGCATGCCCCTTTCAGAAAATGTAGAACCAGGAACAGATATAGCCCTTTGTTCAATCCAGACTTGACTGCCCTTGACCAGCACAAAAACATCCTGTGGTGTTCTGCATTAGCATCGAATAGCCCACGTGATATTTTCAGGGAAGTCAGGAACCAATATACACAGGCAGTTAGGAAAGCTAAGGCTAGCTTTTTCAAGCAGAAAATTGCATCCTGTAGCACAAACTCAAAAAAGTTCTGGGACACTGTAAAGGCTATGGAGAATAAGAGCACCTCCTCCCAGCTGCTCACTGCATTGAGGCTAGGAAATACTGTCACCACTGATAAATCCACTATAATTGAGAACTTCAAAAAGCATTTTTCTATGGCTGGCCATGCTTTCCACCTGGCTACCCCTACCCCAGTCAACAGCGCCGCACTCCCCACAGCATCTCACCCAAGCCTCCCCCATTTCTCATTCACCCAAATCCAGATAGCTGATGTTCTGAAAGAGCTGCAAAATCTGGACCCCTACAAATCAGCCGGGCTAGTCAATCTGGCCCCTCTCGTACTAAAAGGATCAGCCGAAATTTTAGCAACCCCTATTACTAGCCTGTTCAACCTCTCTTTCGTATCGTCTGAGATTCCCAAAGATTGGAAAGCTGCCACGGTCATCCCCCTCTTCAAAGGGGGTGACACTCTAGACCCAAACTGCTGCAGACCCATATCTATCCTACCCTGCCTTTCAAAGGTCTTCAAAAGCCAAGTTAACAAACAGATTACCGACCATTTCGAATCCCACCGTACCTTCTCCTCTATGCAATCTGGTTTCAGAGCTGGTCATGGGTGCACCTCAGCCACACTCAAGGTCCTAAACGATATCATAACCGCTACTGATAAGAGACAGTACTGTGCAGCCGTATTCATTGACCTGGCCAAGGCTTTCTACTCTGTCAATCAACACATTCTTATTGGTAGACTCAACAGTCTTGGTTTCTCAAATGAGAGGTTGAACAGGCTAGTAATAGGGGTTGCTACAATTTCGGCTGATCCTTTTAGAACGAGAGGGGCCAGATTGTCTAGCCAGGCTGATTTGTAGGGGTCCAGATTTTGTGCTACAGGATAGAGTTCAGAGTGTAAAATCGGAGGGCCTGTTGTCCGGACCTCTGGCAGTCTCTATGGAGGTGTCTCAGGGTTCAGTTCTCGGGCCGACTCTCTTCTCTGTATACATCAATGATGTCGCTCTTGCTGCCGGTGATTCTCTGATCCACCACTACGCAGACGACACCATTCTGTATACTTCTGTTGCGAAATAGGAAGCCGATTCTGGATTTCATTTTGGATTGGAGATATTTAATGTGAGTCAACATTTTTTACTGTATTATTGGCTGTATGTCTGTGTATTCCACGTATAACTCTTTGTTGTTGTATGTATCAAACTGCTGTGCATTATCTTGGCCAGGTCGCAGTTGTAAATGAGAACTTGTTCTCAACTAGCCTACTTGGTTAAATAAAGGTGAAATAAAGTAAAATTAAAATGACAGTGCCACCAGCCATACTGCTCGTTCTGTGCGTGATTTCCTGCAAGACAGGAATGTCAGTGTTCTGCCATGGCCAGCGAAGAGCCCGGATCTCAATCCCATTGAGCACGTCTGGGACCTGTTGGATTCCCCCCAGAAATGTCTGGGAACTTGCAGGTGCCGTGGTTGAAGAGTGGGGTAACATCTCACAGCAAGAACTGGCAAATCTGATGCAGTCCATGAGGAAGAGTTGCACTGCAGTACTTAATGCAGCTGGTGGCCACACCAGACACTGACTGTTACTTTTGATTTTGACCAATTCCCCCTCTGTTCAGGGACACATTATCCCATTTCTGTGGAACTTGGTCAGTTTATGTCTCAGTTGTTGAATCTTGTTATGTTCATACAGATATTTACACATGTTAAGTTTGCTGAAAATAAACGCAGTTGACAGTGAGAGGACGTTTCTTTTTTTGCTGAGTTTATGACAACTAGCGTAGCCTTGTCAGCAAATGATGCTGTTTGAACACACATCCGATTTGGTCTCTTGTAACTTGCTGCTTGAACAGTCAGTAGTCCAAAAAGGATTTGGAAAACAAAACTGATTTGAGCATTAAGGCCTGCAGTGTGAACAAGGGTTAACAGCTTTGTACACCTGGATTGTACAATATTTGCACATTATAATAACAATTCTTCCAGCTCTGTCAAGTTGTTTGTTGATCATTGCTTGCACGGACGGCCCACTCACTAGGCAGGATTAGGCAGACCCCTGTGGTGTCAGATTGATGAGGGTCATGATCAGTGGTTTCAAGTTTGTATGCGTACATTTTTGACAAGCTGATCATAGCGAAAAAGAAATTACTTCTGCATTTCCCGCTGTGTAAACACTTAGGCTCACGATAACTCCTGATGAAGTTGGGTAGCTGACATTCAGATCTTAAATTGCCAAATTGATTAGTCACAGGAATCAGGACTAATAAAAGCCAATGCAATGGCCTGTTTTACAAATGGTAGGCCTACCACATGGATGGGCATTCATAAAATTATATTTCAGGCACACTGTAGGCTACACCTCAGTTAGCACGGACCGATGCCAACGCCTTTTGGACGTCTTTTTTTGGTGCAGTCCGGACCGGCCTTGATTTTCACATCCACAGACATAGATTTTTGGTTCAGTCCAGACTAAATCTGAACCAATCATAGACGACTTGATTTGTCCCAAACATACATGTAAATAAATTGCTTCTTTTCATCTTTCATTCAGAACCAAAATTGTACGTCTGGAAAATACATATTTTAGACATATTTTCATCGTCATGTTGTTTACTGGGACTATTCTATTTGGGGGGGGGACACCTATGGCGGCAGAATGGCAGTGACACAATATCGGGATGTTTTCTGGACCTTTCTCGCTCTCTAATTGTGCTAAATCATCAGTGAGCCTGGAGACAACAGGTCATGCACACAACCAGAGTCATATCATCTCCATGAGCTAGGTTGAGCTGAGCTGAGCTAAGGGGAGCAGGCATAAAACGCTTTTGCTTAGGACTGATTGCTGGAATAGGCTAATTACCAGTGCTTATCAACCATGCAGGCAGGCTCCCATTGCAGCTCCTCTCTTCTCCTGTTCTTCCCCTCCTCTCTTCTCCTCTCCTCACTTGCATCAGAACCCTGGCATGGACCAGCTGTGCATCACAGAACGGCAGGCCCTGATTGAAGCAGACCACGCGTGCGGGTGCCTCAGCCAAGATACTCAAAGGCCCAAATAATCAGAACTGCCGCTCGGCACTCAGTGTGCTTAGCTTAACGTACCACTGGTGATTTGTTTCAATGTGAGAGATTTAATAAGCGTCTGCTTCTCGTTTTGTTCCCACTCTCCCTCCACCACATGCTCTGGAGCTCATTAGGGGAGATGAAGAAAACAACAGAACGTACAGAGACAGCGTGGAGGTTCAGTCGTTTGGTCGGGGGATGGGATTTTGCGTATCGGAACGGCCAGCGCTGCCTTTGTGCTTGAGACACAGGACAGTGTTAAGTCTCTGACTGATTGACTGGGAGTTTACCAAAGGGTTTAGGGGGAGCTTTCTAGAGGTTAAGTCGATTTAGCCATCCTACAGTACACAGCCAGAGGCACACACCAGTGCTCCACTGAGCCAGGCTGATCTGAGAACGGGATTCCACATCGCAATTTTAAAGTTGTTTTCTAGTGTACAGTACCAGTCAAAAGTTTGGACACACCTACTCATTCAAGGGTTTTTCTTTATTTTTACTACTTTCTACATTGTAGAATAAAAGTGAAGACATCAAACTATGAAATAACACATATGGAATCATGTAGTAACCCAAAAAGTGTTAAACAATATATCTGAGATTCTTCAAAGTTTTTTATTTAAAGAAAAAAAATATATATATATTTCACCTTTATTTAACCAGGAGGTAAGGCAGTAAATAGGCCATAATAGCGAAGTAATTAAAATTTTGCAAATTAACACTGGAGTGATAGATGTGCAGATGATGATGTGCAAGTAGAAATACTGGTGTGCAAAAGAGCAGAAAAGTCAATAAAAACAATAAAGGAAATGAGGTAGGCAGATTGGATGGGCTATTTACAGATGGGCTATGCACAGCTGCAGCAATCGGTTAGATGCTCAGATAGGTGATGTTTAAAGTTAGTGAGGGAGATATAAGTCTCCAGCTTCAGCAATTTTTGCAATTCGTTTCAGTTACTGGCAGCAGAGAACTGGAAGGAAAGGCGGCCAAAGGAGGTGTTGGCTTTGGGGATGACCAGTGAGATATACCTGCTGGAGCGTGTGCTACGGGTGGGTGTTGTTATCGTGACCAGTGAGCTGAGATAAGGCGGAGCTTTACCTAACAAAGACTTATAGATGACCTGGAGCCAGTGGGTCTGGCGACTAATATGTAGCGAGGGCCAGCCGACTAGAGCATACATGTCGCAGTGGTGGGTGGTATATGGGGCTTTGGTGACAAAACGGATGGCACTGTGATAGACTGCATCCAGTTTTCCGAGTAGAGTGTTGGAGGCTATTTTGTAAATGACATCGACAACGTCGAGGATCGGTAGGATAGTCAGTTTTACGAGGGTATGTTTGGCGACGTGAGTGAAGGAGGCTTTGTTGCGAAATAGGAAGCCAATTTTAGATTTAATTTTGGATTGGAGATGTTTAATATGAGTCTGGAAGGAGAGTTTACAGTCTATCCAGACACCTAGGTATTTGTAGTTGTCCACACATTCTAAGTCAGAACCGTCCAGAGTAGTGATGCTAGTCGGGCCGGCGGGTGTGGGCAGCGAACGGTTGAAAAGCATGCATTTAGTTTTACTAGCGTTTAAGTGCAGTTGGAGGCCACGGAAGGAGTGTTGTATGGCATTGAAGCTCATTTTGAGGCTTGATAACACAGTGTCCAAAGAAGGGCCAGATGTGTTTAGAATGGTGTCATCTGCGTTGAGGTGGATCAGGGAATCACCCGCAGCAAGAGCGACATCGTTGATATATACAGAGAAAAGAGTCGGCCCGAGAATTTAACCCTGTGGTACCCCCATAGAAACTGCCAGAGGTCCGTACAACAGGCCCTCCGATTTGACACACTGAGGCAGTCATTTGAGAAACCAAGGCTATTGAGTCTGCCGATAAGAATAGTGATTGACAGAGTCGAAAGCCTTGGCCAGGTCGATGAAGACGGCTGCACAGTACTGTCTTTTATCGATGGCGGTTATGATATTGTTTAGTACATTGAGCGTGGCTGAGGTGCACCCGTGACCAGCTCGGAAACCGGATTGCACAGCGGAGAAGGTACGGTGGGATTCGAAATGGTCAGTGATCTGTTTATTAACTTGGCTTTCGAAGACTTTAGAAAGGCAGGGTAGGATGGATATAGGTTTATACCAGTTTGGGTCTAGAGTGTCACCCCCTTTGAAGAGGGGGATGACCGTGGCAGCTTTCCAATCTTTAGGAATCTCGGACGATACGAAAGAGAGGTTGAACAGACTGGTAATAGGGGTTGCAACAATGGCGGAGGATAATTTTAGAAAGAGAGGGTCCAGATTGTCTAGCCCAGCTGATTTGTACAGGTCCAGGTTTTGCAGCTCTTTCAGAACAGCTGCTATCTGGATTTGGGTGAAGGAGAAGCTGGGGAGGCATGGGCAAGTAGCTGTGGGGGGTGCGGAGCTGTAGGCCGGGGTTGGGGTAGCCAGAAGGAAAGCATGGCCAGACGTAGAGAAATGCTTATTTAAATTCTTGATTATCGTGGATTTATCGGTGGTGACAGTGTTACCTAGCCTTAGTGCAGTGGGCAGCTGGGAGGAGGTGCTCTTATTCTCCATGGACTTTACAGTGTCCCAAAACCTTTTAGAGTTAGAGCTACAGGATGCAAATTTTTGTTTGAAAAAGCTAGCCTTTGCTTTCCTGACTGACTGCGTGTATTGGTTCCTGACTTCCCTGAAAAGTTGCATATCGCGGGGACTATTCAATGCTAGTGCAGTCCGCCACAGGATGTTTTTGTGCTGGTCGAGGGCAGTCAGGTCTGGAGTGAACCAAGGGCTATATCTGTTCTTAGTTCTACATTTTTTGAAAGGGGCATGCTTATTTAAGATGGTGAGGAAATTACTTTTAAAGATCGACCAAGCATCCTCGACTGACGGGATGAGGTCAATATCCTTCCAGGATACCCGGGCCAGGTCGATTAGAAAGGCCTGCTCGCAGAAGTGTTTTAGGGAGCGTTTGACAGTGATGAGGGGTGGTCGTTTGACCGCAGACCCATAGCGGATGCAGGCAATGAGGCAATGATCGCTGAGATCCTGATTGAAAACAGCAGAGGTGTGTTTGGAGGGCAAGTTGGTCATGATAATATCTATGAGGGTGCCCATGTTTACGGATTTAGGGTTGTACCTGGTGGGTTCATTGATAATTTGAAAATAGTAGCCAGCCTTTGCCTTGATGACAGCTTTGCACACTCTTGGCATTCTCTCAACCAGCTTCATGAGGTAGTCACCTGGAATGCATTTCAATTAAAAGGTGTGCCCTGTTAAAAGTTAATTTGTGGAATTTCTTTCTTTCTTAATCCATTTGAGCCAATCAGTTGTGTTGTGACAAGGTAGGGGTGGTATACAGAAGATATACCTATTTGGTTAAAGACCAAGTCCATTTTATGGCAAGAACAGCTCAAATAAGCAAGTCCATCATTACTTTAAGACATGAAGGTCAGTCAATACAGAAAAGTGCAGTTGCAAAAACCATCAAGCTCTCATGAGGACCGCCACAGGAAAGGAAGAACAAGAGTTACCGCTGCTGCAGAGGATACGTTCATTAGAATTACCAGCCCCAGTTATTGCAGACCAAAAAAATGCTTCACAGAGTTCAAGTAACAGACACATCTCAACATCAATGGTTCAGAAGGGACTGCGTGAATCAGGCCATCATGGTCGAATTGCTGCAAAGAAACCACTATTAAAGGACACCAAGAAACACAAGCAATGGACATTAGACCGGTGGAAATCTGTCCTTTGGTGAGTCCAAATGTGAGATTTTGGGTTCCAACCACTGTGTCTTTGTGAGACGCAGAGTAGGTGAATGTATGATCTCTGAATTTGTAGTTCCCACTGTGAAGAATGGAGGAGGAAGTGTGATGGTGTGCACACTTAACCAGCATGGCTACCATAGCATTCTACAGCGATACGCCATCCCATCTGGTTTGCGCTTAGTGGACTCATTTGTTTTTCAACAGGACAATGACCCAACACACAACTACCTTATACACACAAGTGTAAAGGGATGAATAAGAATATGTACATATAAATATATGGATGAGCGATGGCCATGTGGTATAGGCAAGATGCAGTAGATGGTATAGAGTAAAGTATATACATATGAGATTAGTAATGTAGGGTATGTAAAGATTATATAAAGTGGCATTGTTTAAAGTGACTAGTGATACATTTATTACATCCAATTATTAATTATTAAAGTGGCTAGAGATTTGAGTCTGTATGTTGGCAGCAGCCACTCAATGTTAGTGATGGCTGTTTAACAGTCGGATGGCCTTGAGATAGAAGCTGTTTTTCAGTCTCTCGGTCCCAGCTTTGATGCACCTGTACTGACCTCGCCTTCCTGATGATAGTGGGGTGAACAGGCAGTGGCTTGGGTGGTTGTTGTCCTTGATGATCTTTTTGGCCTTCCTGTGACATCAGGTGATGTACAGTTCAGGTCGAAAGTTTACATACACCTTAGCCAAATACATTTAAACTCAGTTTTTCACAATTCCTAACATTTAATCCTAGTAAAAATCATCTCCGATCATCTCCTTTGTTTTGTTGACCTTGAGTGTGAGGTTTTTTTCCTGACACCACACTCCGCGGGCCCTCACCTCCTCCCTACAGGCCGTCTTGTCGTTGCTGGTAATCAAGCCTACCACTGTAGTGTTGTCTGCAAACTTGCTGATTGAGTTGGAGGAGTGCATGGCCACGCAGTCATGGGTAAACAGGGAGTACATGAGAGGGCTGAGAATGCACCCTTGTCAGGCCCCAGTGCTGAGGATCAGCGGGGTGGAGATGTTGTTTCCTACCCTCACCACCTGGGGGTGGCCCGTCAGAAAGTCCAGGACCCAGTTGCACAGGGCAGGGTCGAGACCCAGGGTCTCAAGCTTAATGACGAGTTTGGAGGGTACTATGGTGTTAAATGCTGATCTGTAGTCGATGAACAGCATTCTTACATAGGTAGTCCTCTTGTCCAGATGGGTTAGGGCAGTGTGCAGTGTGATTGCGATTGCGTCGTCTGTGGACCTATTTGGCGGTAAGCAAATTGGAGTGGGTCTAGGGTATCAGGTAGGGTGGAGGTGATATGATCCTTGACTAGTCTCTCAAAGCACTTCATGATGTCATTTAGCTCAGTTACCTTAGCTTTCTTGAGAACAGGAACAATGGTGGCCCTCTTGTAGCATGTGCGCACAGCAGACTGGGATAGTGATTGATTGAATATGTCCGTAAACACACCAGCCAGCTGGTGTGCGCATGCTCTGAGGACGCGGCTAGGGATGCCGTCTGGGCCGGCAGCCTTGCGAGGGTTAACACGTTTAAACGTTTTACTCACGTTGGCCACGGTGAAGGAGAGCCCACAGGTTTTGGTAGCGGGCCGGGTGAATGGCACTGTATTGTCCTCAAAGCAAGCAAAGAAGTTGTTTAATTTGTCTGGGAGCAAGACATCGGTGTCCGCGATAGGGCTGGTTTTCTTTTTGTAATCCGTGATTGACTGTAGACCCTGCCACATACGTCTTGTGTTTGAGCCGTTGAATTGCGACTCTACTTTGTCTCTAAACTGACACTTAGCTTGTTTGATTGCCTTACAGAGGGAATAGTTACACTGTTTGTATTCGGTCATGTTTCCAGTCACCTTGCCATGATTAAAAGCAGTGGTTCACGCTTTCAGTTTTGCGCGAATGCTGCCAGCATTCCACGGTTTCTGGATAGGGAAGGTTTTAATAAAAACCGTGGGTACAACATCACAGATGCACTGCTAATAAACTCGCTCACCGAGTCATCGTATACATCAATGTTGTTGTCTGAGGCTCTCCGGAACATATCCCAGTCCACGTTATCGAAGCAATCTTGAAGCGTGGAATCCGATTGGTCGGACCAGCGTTGAACAGACCTGAGCCCGGTCGTTTCCTGTTTTAGTTTCTGTCTATAGGCAGGGAGCAACAAAATGGAGTCGTGGTCAGATTTGCCGAAAGGAGGGCGGGGGAGGGCTTTGTATGCGTCGCGGAAGTTAGAGTAGCAATGATCCAGAATGCTGCCAGCTCGAGTCGCGCATTCAGTATGCTGATATAATTTAGGAAGCCTTGTTTTAAATTAGCTTTGTTAAAATACCAAGCTACAATAAATGCAGCCTCAGGATATATGGTTTCCAGTTTACATAGAGTCCAGTGAAGTTCTTTCATGGCCGTCGAGGTATCTGCTTGGGGGGGATATACACGGCTGTGATTATAATTGAATAGAATTCTCTTGGGAGATAATGTGGTCGGCATTTGATTGTAAGGAATTCTAGGTCAGGTGAACAAAAGGTCTTGAGTTCCTTTATGTTGTTAGGAGTCGTGAGCCATGCTTCCGTGAAACAGAGAATGTTACAATCTCTGATGTCTCTCTGGAAGGCAACCCTTGCTCGAATTTCATCTACCTTGTTGTCAAGAGACTGGACATTGGCTAGTAGTATACTCGGGAGCGGTGAGCACATCTTCTGAGCCTGACCAGGAGGCCGCTCCGTCTGCCCCTCTGCCCTTTCTGCGGCGCCGTTGTTTTGGGTCTGCTACTGGGATTAAATCCATTGTCCTGGGTGGTGGTCCAAACAGAGGATCCGCTTCGGGAAAGTCGTATTCCTGGTCGTAATGTTGGTAAGTTGACGTTGCTCTTATATCCAATAGTTCTTCCCGGCTGTGTGTAAGTTGTTTAACTACTTAGGGAGCAGTGGGGTGCTAGCGCCCCACTCCCGACACTACCTGGTGAAATGTGAGGCGCCAAATTCAAAATCCAAAAGTTGAATTATTAAACATTCATCAATATACAAGTGTTGCATAGTCATCAAAAGCTCTGATTCTTGGCAATATCACAGCGTTGGCTTTACGGCGAAAGCACAACATTTGATTGTTTGAGGATAGCCCCTCTCATATTTTATGCATTAGCATAAATCCATAACCAACGCGGGTCTCACAAAACGCATAAAATCGCTAATATAAAATCCCTTACCTTTCGAAGAACTTCTGCTGAGTGCTTCCCAAGTGTCCAACGAAGACATCCAATGGTTCTTTTGTTAGAAAAAGTCATTTATTATATCCATAAATCTCCGTTTGGTTGGTGCATTATGATCATAAAATCCACCATTGAGTCACCCATTGAACCGTGAAGAGAACACGTTCAAATTATACCTATGCACTTTCTACAAACAAATCAAACATAATTTTTAATGTATCCTTAGGTATCCTTTTGTGTATATTTGCTGTAATATTTCAACCGGACGATTAACGTGAACGATAGGAAAGAAAAATAAAAAAATAAAGTGGTGCGCGTTCACAATCTCGCGCGCTTCAAACCTTGTTTACAAAAGTGGTCCCCTGACAACTTCCTCTTCCTATCTGTTTTGCTTACTCCTAGAATTCCCAGTCTTGGTATAGAGACTGTTGACATCTAGTGGAAGCCATAGGTACTGCAGTCTCAGTCCTGGTTAAAATAAAAATGAATAGGCACAATGGAGATGGTGGTCATTTACAAAAAAAACTGCAAATCCGGATGGATTTTCCTCGGGTCTTCGCCTGCTATATCAGTTCTGTTATACTCACATACATTATTTTAACACTCTTAGAAACTTCAGAGTGTTTCCTATCCAATAGTACTAATTATGTGCATATCCTACTTTGGTCACGCCAGACTCTCCAAAACCGTCACCTATGCAGCCGCTCCCTAAGAAGTTAACTTCTAAAAATGCAATCAAGAAATTCGGGAACACTCAGGGATATTTTCCAAATGTGCATATTTTGTAGCTTAGGCCCTATTTAACATCATTAGGTTTTTGTTTTGTACCTAGGGTTGAAAAAGGAGGGTATATTACTGGAAACTTTCAAAGAAATATGGAATTTTATCAGATATCATCTAGTGAACTGTTTGTGTATTTCAGATAATAACAGGTGTCTTTCATTATCTCTGGCCCTCTGTGTGGCCTAATTACATGTAAAATATACCCGAGTGTACAAAATATTAGGAACACCTTAATATTGAGATGCACCCCCTTTTTCCCTCAGAACAGCCTCAATTCGGCGGGGCATGGACTGTACAAGGTGTCCAAAGCGTTCCATGGGGATGCTGGCCCATGTTGACTCAATGCTTCCCACAGTTGTGTCACGTTGGCTGGATGTCCTTTGGGTGGTAGGCCATTCTTGATACACACAGGAAACTGTTGAGCGTGAAAAACCCAGCAGCGTTGCAGTTCTTAAAACAAACCGGTAGGCCTGGCACCTACTACCATACCCCGTTCAAAGGCACTTAAATCTTTTGTCTTGTCCATTAACCCTCTGAACTCAATTGTCTCAAGCCTTAAAACTCCTTCTTTAACCTGGCGCCTCCCCTTCAGCTACACTGATTTGAAGTGGATTTAACAGGTGACATCAATAAGAGATCATAGCTTTCACCTGGATAAATATTTGTCATGTAAAAAGTGTTCCTAATGTGTTTTGTACACAGAAAATAGAATGACAAAGCTGTAAATCATTATCCTAAATATAAACCACCAACTTAGTGAATACCATTGGTGTTTAATGAGGTTTTCAGCATGAAATAATCTTTATATATTTTTTTACACTTTTTTTATTTTTACTATGTCAATATGGCAGTTGTGGAAAAACACAATAGTTGGAAGAGTTGCAGAGTTCATTGAGAATAATGCCATTGTTGATTAGATCAGGGCTCTATGCTGACATTTTTTACAAGTATAAACATTTTGCAGAAGAGAAATACATTTAGGAGCACAATGAAGGTATTTGAGGAAGAGTGTTTTTACGATAAGAAATGACTAACAATTGATGAATAAAACGTTTTTGGAGTGTTCCATGCACAATCAATTACAGTGTACCCTCAAATATTTGAGTCACTTAGGTGAGACAAATGTTCAGCTGCCCCTATAAGGGGCGGGCCATTACTATTGTAATGGTGGGACTCGCATGTCTGCCTGTGAGAGATGAGATTCTCTGACCGGTCTCTTTGCTAGCAGTTGAGTAAGCTCAAACTAACATCGAAAAGCAAGCTAGCGTGTGAACAAAATGCTGCAAATAGCCAAGAAACGAATGGACAAAGTTTAGTACTTACACTTTAGTAGATTGGACACATTACATTTTTAACAATGCTTTTTTCTAATAAAAACTAGTTCATTGCATCCGCCGTGGAGCCCAGCTTCATAATATTACCATATTACCATATGCCCCAGCTGCTTGCCGTAGTTTTGAAGTAATCACGAAAAAACAGGCCTTATTTTAGGGCATTTTTCAACCTGCCAGCTCCTATTAGTTCTATTGAGCACCGTGGCACCAACCCGCCTTCCGAAAGTTCTATTCTCAGCTTATTGTTCACGATCTTAATGCATGCTTTGTTATTTTTGTGGCAATGAGACCTACCCACGTTGCTGGTAGTTAAAATGTATACAAAAACAAATTACTCATGGAACTCTGTCGTATAGGGAAACATAGGCATGTCTGTCTATTTTGCCAAATATCTTGCAATGTGTATATTAGATTTTTTCCAATTGGACACCCTTTTAATCATGAGAATCTCTTCTTTCTAATTATGTAAGGCTTGGCAGCGTACTCCATTGTCATCAAACGCTAGCCCCGAAATACCTTTTGCCCTTGGAACGCTGAACTCCCCTCATTGTTTTCCTATGGAGTGGCATGCTGGTTTATTTTGCCAAATATCTCGCAGTGTGTATATTTAGATTCAGGCACCATTTTAAAATCAGGATAATCTCCTCTTTATATTTACATAAGGTTGGGCAGCGTAGTCTGCTGTCATCGATCGCTAGACCATAAAGAGTCAAAAGTTGCCATTTTTCCCTACTTCCTCGTTATGCAGACATAAGCACACTTGGCACGATCGAGGTGCGGATGTTTACTTTCTACACAAGTGGTTATTTTTCAGTTTCGTCCTAAGAACAGATTGTAGTGGTAAAATAAAAAGGATACATTTTTTGGCACCATTTAGGCAAAATGGAATTTTACGCATCACGCCAGTCAGAAGAGGCTCTGCCAATGTTCGATTCCATTCATTTGCTATGGGCTCGCACTAGTGTTCCAGCTTAGCCAACGTTCTTTTGTTATTTTTCAGCCTTGGGTGAATTTTGACTCTATTGTCCAGCCTAACTTTAGTAGACTTTCAGGTAAAGTAGACCAACTTCTTTGCCTGTGTGCTTCAATAAATTAATCTTTCAGCACTTCACTCACAGTGCAGTGCGCACAGCCCCCCAGGCACTGTTGCTGCTCGAGGTGGGCTATGTGGGATTCATAGATATTTGTGTGATTAGCTAGCTCTATGAAACAAAATGTCAGAAAACAAAATACTTTGAAAAAAGCTACAGAAAAAAGCTACAGCAATTTTTTTGCTACAAATCACAACTCGTACATGTGCTCATACTTTACTTTTTCAGTTCGCACACATCTATTTTTACGCGCATATGTGACTAAAATGTTTGCACTGTAGAGCACTTGAAACTCATGGACATTGCCATAGATTACCAGTTAATTACCCAAATTACTTACAACCCTAGTTGTGCCCGCCATCGGTTGAGACACAACATGCTCTTGAATACAGAGTGAGTGTCATGTTTTGGCTGATAAATGTACTAAAATGGGAATACTATTTCGACTTTCAAATGGTACCGTAAAAATGGTTGGAGGTCCCCACATCTGAGAATGTTGACTTGAATGGGAATATCTTTTGTTTTATATTATACTGTCAATCCTCAATAAGAAACCTATTGAAATCATATCATATCTAATCATATTTAAATATAGATCATTTAAGTTGACATTCGACTGTGGGTGGACCGGCGGCCATCTTTGCGGTACTAATTAGAATTTAAAATATCAATTTGATTTGAAATTACAATGGTGTACCAGCTAAATTGCAGTGGTCTGAAGGTCCATTCTATTTCTATGATTGAAATGTATTTATTTATTTATTTGTCAGGTACCATGTACAATTTGCCATTGCACCAGATTTAGCTAGATAGACCATTTTCATCTGTAGTCCCTGGGCAGAAAACAATTCAAATCAATGCATCATTAAAATGCTACAATATAACACTAACAAAATATACAACAGACAATATAATGATACTTTTACAGAGTTTAAATGTCCCTTGGTCTTACAGTATCTGACATATTAACAGTCGGAATGTTGTATTGTTCACGACTAGTTTGCCTTTAGGCACTTTTTCAGATTTTCAGAAGCTAGCAAATGTACTGCACTTTCTCACACTGGTTGGCAGGGTGTTCCATAATCCAGACATTCTGACTGAAAAAGCTGTCTGGCCAAAACTGGTGGACCTAAATTGAGTTGAGCAGTCCCCTCTGGTTAAAGCTCTTTTCATCCTGGTATTGTCCTTGAAATATGTAACAAAACTGCTTAAGACGTGATGGGACAAGGTTATGAGTGATTTTAAACAGCAGAGAGGTGTCGGCAAGGCATAAGAAGTAGTCAAAGCTCAGTTTGTATTTCTTAATGATATTGCAGTGGTGATAGGTGTTTGTGTTTTTGTCCAGCGCTTTCAGAGTTTGTTTATAGAGCTTTTCATTGCTGTGATACTAGCTTATGACCAGGTTGTGACACAGTACAAGAAATGAAACCCACCCTGTATTCAAGAGCATGTTGTGTCTCTACCGCTGGCGGGCACAACACCAAAACCTCAGATGATGTAAAGTAGTAGGGTCTAAGCTACAACTGCCGTGACTTGGCTTTAACAATCTTTAGACTGTTATTTATCAAATTAACTATGTTTAATTGTTACCCGATTTAAATTAATCATGTAATAATTAACTCATTAGGACCTGGGGCACTACGAGAGCGGTTCTTTAAAGAGTTACCACCTCCCGAATTAAACTCTAAAGGTCTTTACCTGTCACATCTATAAACAGTCAACTTATTATTCATAACCTCGTATCATATCACCATTCTGAACAGTCATAACCTCCTTGCATCTGCAAAAACCAGAGCCTTACTTATGATTCAGTACTACACAAATTGTTTTAATTATTTATTTACTAGCTAATTAAATGGGAACACAGGATAAACATACACACTCTGCGCCGGTTATTGACTGGAGACTTAATACGCTGAAAACCGTTCCCTAGCAGAAATAACAACAACATGGATGCTTATTAAAGAAGAGATGGAGAGGGAGAGAGGGACAGAGACACTTAACATTGGTACATTCAGAAACTACTCTCACCTACAGTAACCATATACTTTGCATACCAACCGCCGCCCATTTTGAGAAAGAAATCATGAATGTATTTACGTTAAATGCCTGGGTTCACTGGGGATCTCTTGGTGAACAGCACAGCCTTGGAAAGGGTGTTGGGCCTTTTCGCAGCACGCTTGTAAGGCTCTGACTGTCCGAAATGGTTCCAACAAGTCTCCTACTATTGTCCTTCTTCGTAGTTGTCCAGTATCCGGTGACTTGTCGTGTAGTCCTGAATCAAACTACAGAGTTGATTTTCCTTCCATTCACTCTTGAAGATGCTTCCTTGAAGATAGGCTTAGCCAGCCGTATTGATGGTTCTCCAATGGGTTGATGAGAGTAGCATAATACAATACTCTGCTCAAACTAACAGGATGATTCTACTTAAATTAGCTTTCGAAGATACTTTACTTAGAACAGCTAATCAGCCGTACCAGTGATTGTCCGGGAGGTGAGTTTGTCTCCACCTCGTGTTGAGATTCAAAGTTAAAACCATTTTAAACGTGGAGCTGCCGCTTCCCGCTTTTTCTGGTCCAATGTGTTTTTTTCTTCACCCATAACTTATACCTTTTGCTCAAAATGGGCGGTTCCGACAAGCTGACACGCTCTCTGACCTCACTTTGGGGCAGTAAATACTGACTGTGCAAAGTTAACTTCTTAGGGATCACTGCACAACTTGACCGTTTTGGAGAGCCTGGCGTGCCCAAAGTAAAATGCCTCCCATTCAGGCCCAGAAAATAGGATATGCACATATTTGGTACCATTGGATAGGAAACACTCTGAATTTTGTAAAACTGTTAACCATTTGTCTGTGAGTAAAACAGAACGGATATGGCAGGCAAAACCCCGAGGAATTTCTGTCCTGGAGAAAGTGGTTTTCACAGAGTGCCTCATTTGGAACCCCTCCCTCATGAAAATGCCCATAAAAGGGCATATGAATGCAGTACCTATNGTCTGTAGAGCTCAGTTTATATTCCGGTTGATTTATTATAGTAAATATACGTAAAAGTGTTCCTAAGGATACATTTAAAATGATGTTTGATTGTTCTTGGACAAGTTTATAGGTATAAGATGAACGAGTTCGCGCCACGTTTCAATGGACTAGTGGAGGCTGTCGTTTCTGACTATGACGCGCGAACCAAATGGAGATTTATGGATATAATACATGACTTTTTCTAACAAAAGAACCATGGATTGTCTTCGTTGGACACTTAGGATGACCTCAGCAGAAGTTCTTCAACAGGTAATTGATTTGTTTTTGCTGTGAAATGTGTTATGTGTGTGCCACGCTGGCTAATGAATTCATGGCTATGTGAAAAGTATGTGAGGTGCTGTCCTCAAACAATCAAATGTAGTGCTTTCGCCGTAAAGCCTTTTTGAAATCTGACAACGCTGTGATATTGCCAAGAAACAGAGCTTTTGATGAGTATGAAACACTTGTATATTGGTGGATTTTTAATAATTCAACTTTGGGATTTTGAATTTGGCGCTTTACATTTTACCTGGTGGTGTCGGGAGTGGGTCGCTAGCGCCCCAATGATCCCTGAGAGGTTAAGTAAAACAATGATCTCTTATAGCTTCTCACATCATATCCCTCTCTTAACAACAACACTTTAATAATTTTTCATAGTACATGCACAACGCATAGTATGGAAACTTCATATATGTAGTGGGTATACTTTCCAAGTTATAGTATTTCCTTTAACATTTTAATGACATCACAAAATAAAAAAATGACATTAGTGTTCTATAGATCGTCTCTGACCGTTCCCCACATTCTACATTAGAAATATTGTTCCAGTATTCGCTTTTGAACGTGTTAGAGTTTCAGCGGGAAAAGGGTCAGTTGAGACAAAGCATATTCCTTTAGTGAATTTGGAGAGCGCGAGATAATCTTCTCCCTTGATTTACAACAGGACGTAAGCTAACTAACTAGCTGCTGGGAGGATGTCATGTCATTGGACGAGTGGGGAGTCTAACATATCTGTAACCATTCATAATCATCAATAGCATCTCCCAGGTCTTGCTCACATTTTGTTTAACATGTTTTGAATCATTGGGGAAAGCCTCTATCAACCCTTGATACAGTTTGTAAATCAACTTTGTCAGACTGCCTTAAAATAGTTTCAATCTTTGAAGCTTCTTGCTTGTCCAATGTTTGCTGCGCAGAGAGAAATTTGTAGTATCTGCAAAAGTTCACCTCTTCACCTCCGTCACAGACTGGTCTTCCTGACCCTGATGAGACACCTGTCACCATCTTATCCTGCTAGGACATGATAAGACATGATGAGCATAGTGTTGTCCACTGACTGTGCACCATGACAGTGAAGCCTGTAGAGCTGTTTATACGTAGTCAGTGTGAAAGGTAGGGAATTAGCTAGGGAAACTGACAGATCAATACAGTTACATTGCTATAATGACTAATAAAAGCTTACATTGCGTCAAAAAATGTCCGAATATCAGTCTTCAATCGTTTGGCCGCTGGTTTCATTGTTTGATTCAGGTCTAGTGCGATTGTGGCATAAATAATAGCTAAAGTTAGTGAGATCAGTGGTGTAAAGTACTTAAGTAAAAATATTTTAAGGTTGTACTCCCATTTGAAGCAGTTTTTTCAGGAATTTCTACTTTACTATTCATATTTCTGAAAACGTTTACTTTTACTTCACTACATTCCTAAAGAAAAGTATGTGCTTTTTACTCCATACATTTCCCTGACACCCAAAAGTACTCAATACATTTGTAATGCTTAGCAGGACAGGAAAATTGTCTCATTCACACACTTATCAAGAGAACATCCCTGGTCATCCCTGCTGCCTCTGATGTAGAGTGTAGGAGTGTGCCCCTGGCTATCCGTAAATAAAATAAAAACAAGAAATTGCTGCCGTCTGGTTTGCTTAACATAAGGAATTTTAAATGATTTATACTTTTACTTTCGATACTTAATCCCCTTTTTTTAAATGTTCACCTAAAATGACATGCCCAAATCGAACTGCCTGTAGGTCAGCACCTGAAGCAAGGATATGCATATTCTCGATACCATTTGAAAGGAAACACTTTGAAGTTTGTGGAAATGTGAAATGAATGTAGGAGAATAACAAATTATATCTGGTAAAAGATAATACAAAGAGAAAAACATGTATTTTTTTGTACCATCATCTTTGAAATGCAAGATAAAAGGCCATAATGTATTATTCCAGCGCTGGCGCAATCTCGATTTTGGCCACTAGATGACAGTAGTGTATGTGCAAAGTTTTAGACTGATCCAATGAACCATTGTAATTCTGTTCAAAATTTGGATTTATTAAAACTGCACTCTCCTCAAACAATAGAATGATATTATTTCACTGTAATATCTACTGTAAATTGGACAGTGCAGTCCATAGTTTTGATGTCTTTACTATTATTATAAAATAAAAAAATAGTACAAATAAAGAAAAGCCCTTGAATGAGTAGGTATCCAAACTTTTGACTGGTACTGTAAGTAAATTGCTTGTGGAGGAGATAAACAGCACAGTCCTGTTGCAGCTCACGTGGCAAATGGATTCAATATTCAAGTGAAGGCTATTGGAAACACATCATAGCAAAACATAGCGGTGTATGACTAACTTTATTTTCCCAGAGGGAACTAAATTTGTGGTGTCAGATACATCCAACATACTTTAATTTAAAACACATAACTATGCATTATTACATAAACAGGGCATGTGTACATTAGCAAATAAAATACAGTGCATGAGGGTGTAGCCTGTAAAAAACTATCCATAAATCCCTAAATAGGCAGCTAGGGTGCCTAGGACAGAGTGCAGCACTCACTCAGTAGCCTTATGGAGGCAGGTATAAAGCTAGAAGTCACTTCCACTATCCTGTGCCCTGATTGCAGGAAGGCATACTGGTTAGAAATTATGTCCTTGCCCTTTTTGTGTGCCTATTATTGTCTTTGAGGCTGCATAGCCAGCTACCTACTATCTTGAAACTCACTGACAACTTTTTTCACTTACTTTTCCAGCCTGTTATGGTTTGTGACCCTGTGTTACCCAGCACAGTGAGGGGCAAGAAGCAAGAGTGGACTGGGCCAGGCAAGACTTGTTCTGAGCCAGGCAGCTGGTTGGTCTAGGCAGCAGGTAAGAAAAAAGACAACATGAAGACACATCCAGTGTCTAGTGCGGTGGCACTAGAGGACTTCAGTTTGCGCTACTGTTATTTTTTCCATATCCCAACAGAATGTGATAAGGTTGACAGAGAAGTACCCAAACACTAAAAAAGTCTGTTTTTCCTTTAAAGTAAGATTATCTCCTTCTCATGTCATACCAGTGTAATTACTTAACACTAACATTCCTTGTTAGCTTATTGAATAGCATCGTAGCATTTGAACCTTTGATTAAGTGCATTTAATTTACTGCCCATGTGGATATGCCTTGTTTGACACTGAATGAGGGAGTTTGGGAGTTTGATTAAGCTGAACCAGTGTGCACCGGGCTATGGCCCATGACGTGAACGAGCAGGAGCGCCCTGCTTGAATAGAACTTTAATCTGCGCCACTAGGACATATTGTCCACAAAGCAGCATGGTGCATCGTTCAGGAACATGTATTTTCCATAAATAAATGTAAACATTTTCAAACTAGGCAGATAAAGTACATACAGTGCATTCATACCCCTTGACTTTTTCCACATTTTGTTACGTTACAGCCTTATTCTAAAATTGATTAAAAAAAATATATTCTCTCATCAATCTACACACAATACCCCATAATGACAAAGCAAAAACAGGTTTTTAGACATTTTGCTAATTTATTTGAAAAAAAAACACTGACAAAATCACATTTACATAAGTATTCAGACCCTTTACTCAGTACTTTGTTGAAGCGCCTTTGGCAGTGATTACAGCCTTGCGTCTTCTTGGGTATGACACTACAAGCTTGGCACACCTGTATTTGGGTGTTTCTCCCATTCTTCTCTGCAGATCCTCTCAATCTCTGTCAGGTTGGATGGGGAGCGTCACTGCTCAGCTATTTTCAGGTCTCTCCAGATATTAGATCGTGTTCAAGTGCGCCACTCCTGCGTTGTCTTGGCTGTGTGCTTAGGCTTTTTGCCCTGTTGGAAGGTGAACCTTCGCCCAGTCTGAGGTCCTGAGCACTCATCAAGGATCTCTCTGTACTTTGCTCCGTTCATCTTTCCCTCGATCCTGACTAGTCTCCCAGTCCCTGCCGCCGAAAAACATCCCCACAGCATGATGCTGCCACCACCATGCTTCACCGTAGGGATGGTGCCAGGTTTCATCCAGACGTGACGCTTGGCATTCAGGCCAAAGAGTTCAATCTTGGTTTCATCAGACCAGAGAATCTTGTTTTTAATGGTCCTTTAGGTGCCTTTTGGCAAACTCCAAGCGGGCTGCAGAGATGGCTGTCCTTCTGGAAAGTTCTCCCATCTCCCCAGAGGAACTTTGGAGCTCTGTCAGTGAACATTGTGTTCTTGGTCACCTCCCTGACCAAGGCCCTTTCCCCCGGTTGCTCAATTTAGCCGGGCGGCCAGCTCTAGGAAGAGTATTGGTGGTTCCAAACTTGTTCCATTTAAGAATGATGGAGGCCACTGTGTTCTTGGGGACCTCCAATGCCACAGATATTTTGTGGTAACCTTCCCCACAATCCTGTCTTGGAGCTCTACGGACACTTCCTTCGACCTCATGGCTTGGTTCTTTTTCTCTGACATGCACTGTCAACCTTATATAGACAGGTGTGTGCCTTTCCAAATCATGTCCAATGAATTGAATTTACCACAGGTGGACTCCAATCTGAATACTTCCCGAATGCACTATATGTGTTTTTATCAAGAGGAAACACTTTCATGTGTTGCAATCATGTGCTTTACATACGTCACTTTGTTTTGAGACAACTTTGCCATGTCACCTGGCTCACACCCAGGAGGCAGCCCAGTTTCAAGACGAATGCAATCACTTTTCACCCGGTGAAATCTCCGACCCCAGGCGCCTTGGCCAGCTTAATCGAATCCCCTCAATGGGACTTAAAATTGGGGTGCAGCTGCTGTTTAGATAGGCCAATCACTTTATAATTTTCAGAAAATCTGCAATCAAAATAAACCTACCCCAGCAACCATATAATTTTTGGAAGCGCAATTAATTATGAACTCTGGCATTTAAAATGTATTGTTATGCTCAGAACTCAATGTAAGGACTAAGGCAGGGGTGTCAAACTCAATTCCTGGTGGGGCGAGTGTCTGTTGGTTTATTAGTTTGGAACTCCTCTCACCTGTTTTTTTAGGTCTTAATTGAATACAAATTCAAAGGAAATAACCCAGTAGACAAGCAGCTCTCCAGGAATTGAGTTTGCCACCCCTAGACACAGGTGTGGGACTGATTGTCACAGGGAGTCCCAGTTGGGATTCAAACGTGCTTTAGTAGGATATTATACATTTATACTTTAGATATAATTATGGTAGACTGATGAAATTTGATTTGATTTGATATGCAGACATAATACATGACCAGGAGTAGGGAGGCTTTCACCAGAATGTCACATTGGGGAACATCACATCAAGGGCAAAGAAAACCTTATCCAGGTTTGCCAGCCTGAGGTATCAACTGTGGTTACATACATTTTTGGTGTGATTTTGGTCTTTGGTCTTATAAATGAATTATATGTATCCATTGATTCTTGAATAATAAGATGTATAAATGCCTCATGAGCTTAGTTCAACTGTCGTACCCGATCTGAACCCAGAATACAAGCTTGTTTTACTCCAACGTTTGTAAACAAACACTACATAGCCTCAAAACATGGTTAAAACTATAATTGTTGTCACGATCTCCTGAAGGGACAGACCAAGACGCAGCGATGTTTCCAGTATACATTTTTATTACGAACGTAACTGGGACAAAACAACAAACTAACATCGTGAAGCTGAACACAACTAAACATAAAACAAGCTATGCTCAAACAATAACCCACAAAACCTAATAGAAAACCCCAAACATATATATGGTTCCCAATTAGAGACAACGACACACAGCTGCCTCTAATTGGGAACCATTACCCCAACATAGAAATATATCACCTAGAACATAAAAAACCCTACACCAAAAAACTAAACTAAACACACCAGCCTGTCTTCTCAGGCCTGGACGTGACAATTGTGATATTATGGATGGTCAATCCTTGCATCCATGGCTCTGTCTATGAATTTGAGAGTGGTTACATTTCTCCAGGCCCATCCCTCAGCTTTTCACCATACCAGCGGAGGGGAGACCTCTTTGCTATTGTTTCCACTGCTGATTGCCACTTTAAGACATGTCTTGTAATGATGGAAACATACATGTCAAAGTGGCATTAATATAATAACTTTAATGCATTTGAATGCATGCCATGCTAGACATGACAATATTTCAGAATTAGCATTTACCATTAGGTCAATTATCTTTCATGATACTGGTGCATGCTGTTTTATATAGAAGGACACGTACACACTATTGGAATAAAAGTGTACAGACATCTTGTAACTTTGTTGACATTCTGGAAGGGATCAGATTAAGGACGTCCAGCCAACTTGACACAACTGTGAGGAGCATTGGAGCCAACATGGTCCAGCATCCCTGTAGAGTTTTTAATGTTTTGTACACTCAGTGTATAAAGCCAAGCACATTTAACAGTTAGCCTATTAATTATAGCCCTAATTAAGTTGGGGTTTCCTCTCTCCTTCATTTTCTAACACAATTAAGGCAAGGGCTGTTTCCTCGTCTCTTCACTCCGCTGCTGCCTCCGCGGCATTGTTCTCAACATAAATATGCTGGTTAACTTTGATATTATGCACATAGCAACATGGTCTAGGGAAAGGCGGCAATTCAATGGCTCATTGAAGATCGGTTCAGAACCATGGACAGCGACCGCTTATCCACCCAGGAGAAAGCGCATTTGTTATAAAATAATATTTGTATTAGTGTTGCACCATTGTTCTTACATTATATAACCATATACCTTTTCAGTGGCAGTGTAATGGATTGTGCCATCCCTGCGGCCTCCAATGGATTAGTTCACTGAGACAAGTGCAAATCTGACAGATGTCTTGTGCGGCATACATTTTTTATATACATTTGAGACTGCTCGACTAAAAAAAAAAGAAGCTCAGTCGACCAGCAGCCAGCCTATTGACCAAACAATCGACCAGCCGACTAAATGGGGTCAGCCCTAAAGAAACTGAACAAATCTACAAATAACATGTCCCTGTATAGGCCTACATACCATACATAATCCTTGCATACACTCTATGCACCTTTTCTAAACTTTGATTTGTAAGTTAAATTCAAAGAGCCTCAACATCCAGACTGCCATCAACTGCCAAGTAGCTGTAGAGCACCCAAATCATAACAGCTGTCCATTGTCCAATTCATTGTAGAATCCAAGTCAGCATAAAGTGAGCCTACGCAGTTGCCAGAAAACGCTAAATTCCATTTTTCACCTAACTAAAGTTTCTATCACCCTCAACCTCTTTCTACTTCCATCCCATTACCTTTCTCTTTTCCTCTCTCTCCCTTTGCTCCCTCTCATCCCTCGCTTTTTAAATGATTTAGCATGTGAATGTGTGAGTGCTGTAAGGGCGCGACCCTCACGTCTGTCTGGAACACAGTGTGCCTGCCTGCTGACAATCCATGGGTGCTGAGCTGCTTTCACGCACACGGCCCGGCACACCAGAGGGCTATAAGCACAATCACACTTAAGAGTACACACAACACACACATTCTCACACAAAGGCTCGCTCTTAGAAAGCACACTAACACACTCACCCCCTCATATACAGTGCATTCGAAAAGTATTCAGCCCCCTTGACTTTTTCCACATTGTTACCTAACAGCCTTATTATAAAATTTATTAAATTATTTTCCCCCTCATCAATCTACACACAACACCCTAAAATGAAAACGCAAAAAACTTTCTTTTTTAGAAATGTTTGGATTAAAAATAAAATAAACATATCACATTTACATAAGTGTTCAGACCCTTTACTCAGTACTTTGTGGAAGCACCTTTGACAGCTAATTTTATTCAATCCATTTTAGAATAAGGCTCTAATGTAACAAAATGTGGAAAAAGTCCAAGGGTGTGAATATTTTTCAAATGCACTGTACACACTTGCCAAAGCTTCACTTAGCCACTCAATCACTCACACACTCACACAAAATCACTCAAGATAAACTTGATTGCGTACACAGTACAGTATATCTGAATGGTAACCAGATCCAGTGGGATGCAGATGCTGCAATTGTCAGAGAGAGAAAGAAAGATGGGCCTTCTTTAGCAGAGCGAGAGATCTGTTAGCCCCCGCTCCCTTGGGCTGACCTTCTGGCACGGACCGGCTGGAGGAAAACACTCCGAACTTTTATCAACCACTTCTTGGCTCCCAGCGAGCCATTGTACTCGTGCCACTTCTGGCATAATGACATATGTAACCATAACAAAGATACGAGGAGGTAAATCAAAGACAGCCTTTCTCAGGCCAAGAGAGAAGTGATTTTTGATAACACTTTGACACCCAGCATTATAACACGTTAAGACACAGTCATAACCTTGTCATAATGTCATAACAGCTGACATAACTTGTCATAACCTGTCATAATACTATCATAAAATATATTTAGACCTGTTGTGTCATATTGTGTTTTTCTATGGCTGGTTATGACACCTACAAGAGTGTCAAAACCCACAAAACCTACCACACGAGGCAAAACATTCCATTACACCATAAACATACTGTTGACAAGTAGGCTGTTATATATAATGTTTTCTTAAATTTACCATATTAAGTTATCTTTGTAATTGTGCACACATTGATGTCAGACATGCACCTACCCCAATGCCCTGTTTCTGATGCCTGGGATGAATGCAGGAGCAGATTTCAGGAGCAGGACTACTTACTACTTTTGAGTTACTTAGCATGTTAGGTTAAATGGTTAGGGGAACGGTTAGCTAACTCATAACCCTAAACCCTAGCTAACGTTAGCCACCTAGTTAGAATTCGTAACATATAGTATGTTTTGAAAATTCTTAACATATTGTACATTATGCAAATTAGTAACATAATACAAATTGTCATTCGCAACATATCATTCAAAATGGGTGATGAACGTACACAAATTAATAAATACCATACAAAACATAACATTTCATAATAAATGGAGCCTCGGGTTTACGTACAGAATAATACGAAATGCTCTGAGACCAGGTTGGACATTAAGGCATGTATGTGTATACTTCGTGACAGTGTCATAAAGTGTTTTTTCTTAGTACACGTAAAGTGACACAGGATGGTCAATGCTTTATGACAGTGTCAAAAAGTGAATTTCCTACAAGTTATTTAAAATGTTATATAAACAAAGCGACTGTAAAGAAGTCATTACAACAACAGAGAACTTAAGAAACTTTCAAAACGAAAGGAAACTTCTTGGCAGGGAAAAAAATACATTTGAATAAATGTGGGTTTTGACACTTATGTAGGTGTCATACCCAGCCATACAATAATGCAGTATGTCACAACAGGTGTAAATATATGGGTCAGTGTTATGACCATTATATGACAGTTTATGACAAGTTATGTCAGCTGTTATGACATATTAAACATGGTTATGACCATGTCATAACATTTTATGACACTGGGTGTCATGTAAAGTGTTACCTGATTTTTTGGGCTAAATGAAAAAGCTAAATGGAATTTATTTGGCTTTCATCGCATGAGAGACAGTGAGAGAGTGTTTTGGCGTGATCAACCAAGCACTCATTTGTTTTGGTTGTTCTCCCATGGAATCAGACCATACCACGTTCCAAACTTAGTGACCTTCCCGAGTTTTCCTTAGCTCCAAAAAACAAAAGGCCTATTCTATATAAGGCTTGTTTAAACTGTGTGACCATATATTTTGTGTAACATAAAAGAGTATGCCTAACAGACCATCTCAATCCAGTGAGCCGCTGGTCAAGACACAAAAAGGAAACAGCTTATGTGTCCAAAAAAATAGGATGGCAAATGGAACAGATAGATAGGTTTTTCAGTTCAAACCCAGGATCAACATCTGGACTGTAATAGGTTTCCAATAAAACAGTACTTCGCTTATTATAGAAATCCCTTCACTGTAATAATATTAAACTACTTGAGTGTACAGAGCATATCCAACAAAAGTGGGTTTAAGGGGTTCATAACTGAGAACACTGCTTGTTGAGCTGAGAGTTGCATTGCGACTCATAAAAAAGCCTGGCCTCATTGTCTTCCAAAACATAATTCTTATAAAATATTTGGTTTACTAAAAGATACAAAGAACCAGGCCAAGCATTCCATCACGTTGAGATCTATTCAACTTTTTTCCTGTTGGGATTCAAACTGGCAAACGTTCAGTTTCTGGCACGCCTGTTTAACTTTTTACTTTGTGACCCACCAATTGAGGTGTCTGGTGAATCTCGAACCACCATAAGGGTTGAGCAGTGAAAAAAAACATACTCAGATAAAATAATAAGAATAATAAAATCTAAACTACAAAAGCATCTAACTTAAGAAAGACTTGAGTGAGTACAACCTCGAGTATCTAGGCTAAATGCTGTCCCAGCAATGTCAGAAATGGGATTCGAACCCACACCGCCAGGGGAGACTGTGACCTGAACGCAGCGCCTTAGACCACTCTGTCATCCTTACCTCCAACTTCCAGTCAACCCACTGTAACAGCATCCCACTTCTACCACTAATGCAGCAAACTTGGTGGTTAACCCTGTATCTGTCAGTCTAGGACTTAAGCCAAGAGGTCCAAACCTCTTAATGAGGTCAGTGTTGTACTACCAATGATGCAATGCAACAGGCTACACCCCAATACGGATTTTACAATAAAAAAAAATCATTACATTTTCTGGATATTTGCATCACATTTCGCCTTCATGGGAATCATCCAAAGAACACTATTGTAGAGTTCCTGGGAAACCACTAAACCTCCTCCCTTCTTTCTTCCCAGTATCTCTCTCCAAACTGTTGTATATTAAGGTTGTACTGTACCTTTCGTACCTCTGTACTTACCTTGGCTGTGTGTGCGGGAGCATCATGGGTGTTGAATGTTGTAGATGATCACATTTTAGATAAAATGGTTGAACTGAATTCCGGTCACTCGTCTCATCATTATTGAATTCTTATATAGACGTGGTTATGAAATCCACAAGACATAGCACTTACCTCGCCTGCTGTGTCACAAAACCCACTATCAGAGACAGCATAAATGAAATACCTTTCCAAAAGCTTAACCCTGTTCATGTTGCTAAAAGGACACTTTTCACCAAAACCAATAGTTATTGCTGAAAGGTTTAGGTTCCACAGGAGAGATGTGGAAGAGGGAGAATCAGAGCACTGAGTTTAACGATGTTCTAAATGACACCATTAGAGACAGACTAGTACA
>QNTS01000266.1:763327-859569 GCA_003317085.1 Hucho hucho | reverse complement strand
CGTCTGAAGTTTGCCAATGAACATCTGAATGATTCAGAGGACAACTGGGTGAAAGTGTTGTGGTCAGATGAGACCAAAATGGAGCTCTTTGGCATCAACTCAACTCGCCGTGTTTGGAGGAGGAGGAATGCTGCCTATGACCCCAAGAACACCATCCCCACCGTCAAACATGGAGGTGGAAACATTATGCTTTGGGGGTGTTTTTCTGCTAAGGGGACAGGACAACTTCACCGCATCAAAGGGACGATGGACGGGGCCATGTACCGTCAAATCTTGGGTGAGAACCTCCTTCCCTCAGCCAGGGCATTGAAAATGGGTCGTGGATGGGTATTCCAGCATGACAATGACCCAAAACACACGGCTCAAGAAGAAACACATTAAGGTCCTGGAGTGGCCTAGCCAGTCTCCAGACCTTAATCCCATAGAAAATCTGTGGAGGGAGCTGAAGGTTCGAGTTGCCAAACGTCAGCCTCGAAACCTTAATGACTTGGAGAAGATCTGCAAAGAGGAGTGGGACAAAATCCCTCCTGAGATGTGTGCAAACCTGGTGGCCAACTACAAGAAACGTCTGACCTCTGTGATTGCCAACAAGGGTTTTGCCACCAAGTACTAAGTCATGTTTTACAGAGGGGTCAAATACTTATTTCCCTCATTAAAATGCAAATCAATTTATAACATTTTTCACATGCGTTTTTCTGGATTATTTTGTTGTTATTCTGTCTCTCACTGTTCAAATAAACCTACCATTAAAATTATAGACTGATCATTTCTTTGTCAGTGGGCAAACGTACAAAATCAGCAGGGGATCAAATACTTTTTTCCCTCATGTGAGCTACAGAGTGAAGCTACACAAAATAGAATATTGACTGACAGTAATCTGGCCTTGGCAAAGGCCATTGAAGTCAATGTGTCCATGGATCTAGCTGCTAAAGAGGCTCAAGCAGATGGGTTCATCAGGATGAGTGCAGTTTCAACTGAAAATCTGAGACAGGGAAATCAAGGCACATGCTTCCGCTGTGGCAAAGCGAGGCATCAGGTGTAAAGTCATGAATTGCAGAGCATGTGGAAAAAAGGGCCACATCGAATGAGCCTGCAGAAACAAAGAGCTCAGAGAAAACCTCAAAGACTGAAATCAAGAAAGAGACATTCCCCCCAAAAAAATAAAAAATAAAAGAGATGTTCACGCTGTTGAGCAAGAGAACACAGAGGTGAGCGACTCATCAGACGTGGAAGTAACACTGAATATACTGACTGTTGGTGGGGGGCCCACACGGCTACGATGTCTCTCCCTTGCTAGAGGGGCTGCCGGATCATATAGAGATTGACACAGGGGCAGCTGTATCTCATGTCAGACAGAAGTCTACAAAAAGACAAACACCTTCCACTTCAGCCAGCACACATTGTGCTAAAGAATTACACAGGTGAATCTGTCACCATGAAAGGCATCACTGATGTCACAGTTCAGTTAAGTGGACAAACTGAAAGCTGCCACTGTCGTGAAAGGAGACTATCCACCACTACTGAGACATTCGTGGCTGGAGAAAAATCACACTGGACATCAGTTTGTACAATGACACATGGAGACACACATCTACACGCCATCTTAAAGAAACATGGAGAAGTCTTTAATGGAGAGCTGGGAAGCATGAAATACATTATGGTGAAGCTTAGCAATAAGCCAGGCAGCAAACCAAAGTTTCTGAATGCATGACCCGCTCTAATCAAGAACAAAGTACAGGAGCTGGTCAGTGTGAGTAAATGGGCTATACCCATCATACCAGTCCTTAAGAACAATGGTGGAATCAGGATATTTGGAGACTGCTGACCGTCCTGACAGACAAGGGGCTCTTCAGGTGCTGTCTACCGTTTGGAATCACAACTGCACCACCTCTGTACCAGAGTGCAATGGACCAGATCTTCAGTGGATTGTCATGAGTACAATGCTACCTGGATGACATCCTCGTTACTGGAAAAGATGACCAACAAGGACTATGGACTGCGAGTTCGTAAGGACACGTGCATTCTTTCAACCATCGGTTGAATACCTTGGACACGTTGTCGATGCCACATGCCTTCACAAGGCTCCGTCCAAGGTCAAGGCTGTCTTGGATGCCCCAACTCCTCAGAACATTAGCCAACTACTTTCTTTCCTGGGGTTACTGAAATACTACGGACGCTTTATCCCGAGCTTAGCAACGAAGCTGAAGCCATTGCATCAGTTGCTTTTTCAGGACAAAACATGGAAATGGACAGAACAATGCGAGGAAGCATCAGTGAAAAATCAAGGAAACACTTCTGAGGCATTGACACACTTCGAACCATCATTGCCCATCCAACTAGCTGTGATGCTAGTCCATATGGTGTAGGTGCAGTCGTGTCCCATATCATGCCTTCAGGTGAAGAGAAGCCGATCGCTTTCAAGGACATAGAACAAAGCAGAAATTAACTATGCAGAGATAGAACGCAAAGCCCTAGGCATGGTTTTCGGAGTTCATAAGTTTCACCGATATCTGTACGGGAGGAAGTTCACCCTTCTTACAGATCATTGTCCGCTGACAAGCCTCTTTGGACAGCATACTGGTATTCCGTCACTTGCTGCAAACAGTATCAAAGGTGGGCTTTGTTATCAGCACATACTTACGACATCAATTAGCACAAGTCTGAACTTAGCGGAGAAACACCAGAAACGACCCGGTGACCTCCTAGTGTGCGGCTCTCCTTTCTTTTTCAAGTGTTCTACCCCGCTAGCCAGCACCTCGCCTAAACAGATGTGTGTTTATTTCGCCTCCAGATTGAATTGTTACAAAGACATGGTTATGAAACCCACGAGACATAACTTACTTCCCATGCTACATCACAAAACCCACTCTATCAGAGACAGTGTAAATGAAAAGCCTAACCCTGTTAATGTTGCTGTGGCAACCATGAGCTAATCTACCTCACACCTGAAGTCAGTACCAACCGTGTGCATGTGCCACTCAGAATGCAGTACTTAGTGTGACAGGATATGGATACATCATGTGTAGCATATCACATATCATTTAAAATTCCATTTTGAAGTTGGATGAATTCACACACAATATTCTAAATACTGTGAAGGCTACTTGTCTTTACGCACAGAAACCAATTCAAAAGACATTTACTGAACAAAAAAATCTACGCAACAACTTCAAAGAATTTACTGAGTTACAGTTCAGTGCAGTCGGAAAGTATTCAGACACTCTTCACTTTTTCTACATTTTGTTATGTTAGCCTTATTCTAAAATTGATTAAATTGGCACACCTGTATTTGGGAGTTTCTCCCATTCTTCTCTGCAGATCCTCTCAAGCTCTGTCAGGTTGTATGGGGAGCATCGCTGCACAGCTATTTTCCGGTCTCTCCAGAGATGTTTGATCAGGTTCAAGTCCAGGGTCTGGCTGGGCCACTCAAGGACATTGTCCCAAAACCACTCCTGCCTTGTCTTAGCTGTGTGCTTAGGGTCGTTGTCCTGTTGGAAGGTGAATCTTCACCCCAGTCTGAGGTCCTGAGCGCTCTGGAGGTTGAAATCAAGGTTCTCTCTGTTCTTTGCTCTCTTCATCTTTCCCTTGATCCTGACTAGTCTCCCAAACCCTGCCGCTGAAAAACATCCTCACAGCATGATGCTGCCACCACAATGCTTCACCGTAGGGATGGTATTGGCCAGGTGATGAGCTGTGCCTGGTTTCCTCCAGACATGACGCTTGGCATTCAGGCCAAAGAGTTTAATCTTGTTTTCATCAGAACAGAGAATCTTGTTTCTCATGGTCTGAGAGTCCTTAAGGTGCATTTTGGCAAACTCCAAGCGGGCTGTCATGTGCCTTTTACTGAGGAGTGGCTTCTGTCTGGCCACTCTACCATAAAGGCCTGATTTGCAGGAGTGCTGCAGAGATGGTTGTCCTTCTGGAAGGTTATTCCACCTCCACAGAGGAACTCAGGAACTCTGTCAGAGTGACCATCGGTGGACCAATGATGGAGGCCACTGTGTTCTTGGGGACCTTCAATGCTGCAGAAATGTGTTGGTACCCAGATCCCCAGATCTGTGGCTCAACACAGTTTATTGGAGCTCTATGGACAATTCCTTCGACCTCATGGCTTGGTTTTTGCTCTGACATGCACTGTCAACACTGGGACCTTATATAGACATGCCTTTCCAAATCATGTCCGATCAATTGAATTTACCAGACTCCAATCAAGATGTAGAAACATCTCATGTATGATCAATGGAAACAGGATGTACCTGAGCTCAATTTCGAGTCTTATAGCAAAGGGTCTGAATACGTATTTACATTTGCAAAAAATCTCAAACCTGTTTTCGCTTTGTTTTTTGGCTTTATTGTGTGTAGATTGTTGAGGATTTTTATTTAATACATTTTTGAATCAGGCTGTAACGTAACAAAATGTGGAAAAGGTAAGGGGTCTGAATACTTTCTTAAATGCACTGTAAGGGAATCAATCAATTGAAATAAATTAATGCGGCCCTAATCTATGTATTTCACATGACTGGGAATACAGATGTGCATCTGGTGGTCACAGACACCTTAAAAACCACCATTTGCCTCATGCAGCACGACACATCTCCTTCGTATAGAGGCAACAGTGAGCGATGTTATCTTCAAGTAGGTTTCGGTTTGGCTAGGGCGTTGTGGATGGGGATGGTGGATGGGCGTAAGCAGCAGCCTCTGGTGTCAACGGTTGCATGTTTGAACCTTCTGGCATGAGCAACATAAGCATCGGCCTCTGGTGCCAAATGTTGCATGTTCAAATACAGTGATAGAAAGTTGTTTTTGAGATGTTTGTTTTAAGCCTATCCCAAACCTTAACCATTCGGAGTTAATGCCTAAACTTATCCCTAACCTTAACTAAACTAAATGTCATCACTAACTGTGTATTTTAGAACCAAATGAATGTCAACTTTGCAGGTTACGAGCTGGTTAAGGACCGAACCTGTCAAAAGTTGTCAAATTCTCACATCATCACTTCCGGAAGTTCAACGTGAGGACATCACTGTGGTCTGCAAAACAGGCTTCGGGAAGGACAGGACACACACAAAGTAGTTTTCAGAGGTTAAACTCACCTACGACGTCCAAATGTAATATTTCCAGGCTGCGATAGGAGTTGTCATTCTTTCGGTCAGAACTGTAGGCCACACTTTTCTTGTCGCTGTTAAAATCAGATTTTGAGCCACAGGGCAACCCTCCCTGCTCCATCTCAAGCCTGGTCCCGTGTGTTGGGTGACCAGTTTTCCAGATGGACTTCGTCATTTAGGGCATATCTTCTTATAGGGCCTTGTCTTTATTTCACAATTATTTATGGTACGTCTAAAATAAAATATGTAGGCTCGTGCTACGCCTGTGTCCGCAACTGACCCATTACTGCATGAATATTCCGCTTAATAAATGTGGGCATTTTGAACAAATCTTGGCTAAAAAAATCATCCAACAATCTCCTGTTGAAGACGAGTAAAGCATGTTGCGATTTTGTGTACAAAAAGTACAATAAAAATAAAAACAAGTGTCACAACAGGCGAAACAGACGTCCCCCTCATAGAATTGGAGTTGACACGTTACATAAACGGTGCATGCCTAATGTAACAAATTAAGCAGACTGTCAGAAAAATTCTAACATTTTATCTAATATGGGTTAAAAGGGCAATCTGCAGTTGCTACATCCATTATCTGACCTATAATTAAATATTTGAAGAATATACATTTATAAAATGCATCATGAGCTCAGTTAACCTCATCAGAACCCAAAATGTAAGCTTGTTTTACGCTGATGTTTGTAAACAAAGCAAATGTAAACAAACACTAGGCCAATATAGCCTCAAAACATGATTTAAACTATAATTTTCATACATAGTTCTGTCTATGAATTTGAGAGTGTTTTTTCCAGCCCCATCCCTTACCTTTTTACTGAAATAGGGGCTGGGAGTTTCCTTTGTTATTGTGCCAACAGCAGATTGCTGCTTTTAAAAAGAGTTCACTCAAATGACAAAATGGCATACTGGTTTCCTTACCCTGTCTTGTATATGGACAAGGTATGACAGCAATCTATGATTTGGTTTAGCTTCCATGGCACTGTTTTATTGCTTTATCATTTGTGGGAAAAAATCCTATTTAAGTCATGGTACTGGTATTAGCATTTTTCACGCATCATGTTCAAATAATCTATAAGGGACTTTGTTGAGCTACACATTCATTTTAGATACTTTCAGATGATTTGGACATGATGCGTGGTCTCCTCAAATATGTGTCCTTGGCCTGGCTTACTCAAATACTCAAGATGCATATTTCCTCCTTCACGTCACTAATGCAACACAATTGAATAGCTGTAAGCTTTTATCACATAGCTTTCACCCATCATGCCATATTGGCAATTACCTCAAGGGAAAGAGAATTTATAAGAAAGAGCATTTAACACGCTTGACTGTTCCCATTAGAATGCTTGATATTTAACTTGCAGCTGGTATGTCTCATGTTGGTGGTCTGCACTCTCCAGCCTGCAGGCAGTTGGATAAATAAAGTTCATTAGACTGTGATCCCCAACCTATGACATCTCCACGCACTCAATGACCCATTTCTCGAATCAAACCAGTGTAAACACAATGCAAACACTCACTCATTCCCTACTCAACATACAAACAATAGCTCTCACCATAAATCAGCCGTGAATCCCCGGGCACAGGACCACCCACTCTACAGAGATCCATATGTCAGAGCCTGGGAGATGTAAAAGGATGGTGAGGAAATGTGCTTCTTAAACAGTGACTCTGCCCTGGTGTTTCAGCTGAGTGTGAGCCAGCATCAAACACATCCTGGCTCTGAGGAGCATATAACAAGTGCTGATTTATTTCCCTGGAAACAATATGATTGGACAAAAAAAAAAAGCCAAACTATGTTCTCTGCATTTTACGTATCCCAGGATAACCCTTCAAGCATTGTAAAACTTCACTTTGGCAATAAAGCGTTGATATAGTAAACAACAGCGAATCTCCTGGTCCCAGATCAGAATGTGCTTTAGCCAACTCCCCTGACAGCTGTTGTCATGCTATATATGTCAAGCCATACATACAACTATGGAAAATCATTGGATCGTTCATGACAGTCTGAGGTGTTGGCTAAGCACATACCAATCTACAACCAGGCTGGATCCTTGATGGGCCTGCCATCAAAAGAACATGGGAACATGTGGGTGTTGAGAGGAGGATGGGAGTCATTCATATCTGGCTCCACGAGGGGGCAAAAGGGGGCTTAGCTCCCTCATTTGAAACGTGTGCCCCCTCAGTTTTAGTTTCATGTCCCTATATAGAAATTGCAAAAAAGTTCAAATGATTGAGTGAAAGGTTGGCGCAAAATCTGTATCTCTGCTGTTCTTTGTCAGCACAATGGACAGAGTCCCGCGGCTGTCTATGGGGGCTATGGAATTGGATTACCACCGGGACGGTTAGATATGACTCCTTTGGGTTTCCATAAAAAGTGGTAAAAAACGCTTAAACTGTGGTAGGCTAAGTGAATAACGTGGTTTGATTTATAAGGGCGGGGTCAAGTTTACAGTTGAAGCTGCTTCACTCAACCCTGTCTCACACCCCACCACTAGAGTTTATTTAGCTTCTTAGCTAGCTGTAAAAAGCATTAGTGTTATTAGCCTTAGCCTATTTAGCTAGCTCGAACCAGCTAATCTGCCACTGCCACAATGGATATCAGAAATTGGCACTGCCAAAGTACTCAAACAAAGTCAAAGGAGGAGAGGAGCGATGACCAGCAGCATCAAACCCCCACCAAGGCTGCCACCAAGCCTAATAGCGATGATACTGCTGAGCTCCAGCTGGCTCCGTGTGCAGAGCCTTCCCCATCTTCCACAAGCGCCAGCAGGATAATGGCTCCACAGCCCCCTCCACCTCCGACTGTTCCCGACAATCTTGTAACAGAGGATCCAGCCCGGGTTATCTAGAATCCTACCCTAGTCACAGGTTTTTCTGTACAAAAACCATTTAATAGCAACTGGTTCATAGGAATAGAGTGGCTGGAATATTCGGTTCCTGCAGATGCAGCATTTTGTTTCCCCATGTCAAAAGTTCTGTGTTAGGTCAAATTTTAACACTGACAAGGTCTTCACCCAAGCTGGGTATTCTAACTGGAAGAATGGTATTGATAGTACCAAAGGATTGGCTAGGCATGCATCGAGCAAAGAGCAATTGAAATGCACTGCACTGTGGAAAGAAAAACAAGTTTGAAATGCTATGGGTGCAGAGTTGTCAACACTTGTTAATGATGGGCAGCTGGCAATTAATTGCATATACAGTACCAATCAAAAGTTTGGACACACCTACTCGTTCTAGGGTTTTTCTTTATTTTTACTATTGAAGACATCAAAACTATGAAATAACATATGGAATAAAAAAAATAAATGTTAAATCAAAATATATTTTATATTTGAGTTTCATCAAAGTAGCCACCCTTTGCCTTGATGACAGCTTTGTACACTCTTGGCATTCTCTCAACCAGCTTCATGATGTAGTCACCTGGAATGCTTTTCAATTAACAGGTGTGCCTTGTTTAAAGTTAATTTGTGGAATTCCTTTCCTTCTTAATGTGTTTGAGCCAATCATTTGTGTTGTGACAAGGTAGTGGTGGTGGTATATATATATATATATATATTATTTTTTATGTCAAGAACAGCTCAAATAAGCAAAGAGAAACTATAGTCCATCATTCCTTTAAGACATGAAGGTCAGTCAATCCGGAAAATGTCAAGAACTTTGAAAGTTTCTTTAAGTGCAGTCGCAAAAACCATCAAGCGCTACGATGAAACTGGCTCTCATGAGGACCGCCACAGGAAAGGAAGACCCAGAGTTAAATTCATTAGAGTTAACTGCACCTCAGATTGCATCCCAAATAAATGCTTCACGGAGTTCAAGTAACAGACACATCAACTGTTCAGAGGAGATTTTGTGAATCAGGCCTTCGTGGTTGAATTGCTGCAAAGAAACCACTACTAAAGGCAGTGGTGGAAAAAGTAACCAACGGTCATTCTTGAGTAAAAGTAAAGATACCTTAATAGAAATTGACTCAAGTATCAAAGTCAACCAGTAAAATTCTACTTGAGCAAAAGTTTAAAAAAAAATCTGTATGTAAAGTTCCTTATATTAAGCAAACCAGATGGCATCATTTTCTTGTTTATTTTAATTTACAAATAACAAGGGGCATGTTCCAATACTCAGACATAATTTACAAACGAAGCATGTGTTTAGTGAGTCAACAGATCAGAGGCAGTAGGGATGTTCTCTTGATAAGTGTGTGAATTTGATCATTTCCCTTTCCTGCTAAGCATTCAAAATGCAGAGCGTGTCAGGGAAAAAGTATATCATTTTCTTTAGGAATGTAGTGAATTAAAAGGAAAAGTTGTCAAAAATATAAATAGTAAAGTACAGACACCCAAAAAAACGACTTACAGTTGAAGTCAGAAGTTTACATACACATAGGTTGGAGTCATTAAAACTCGTTTTTCAACCACTCCACAAATTTCTTGTTAACAAACTATAGTTTTGGCAAGTCGGTTAGGACATCTACTTTGTGCATAACACAAGTAATTTTTCCAACAAAAGTTCACTGTATCACAATTCCAGTGGTTCAGAAGTTTACATATACCAAGTTGACTGTGCCTTTAAACAGCTTGGAAAATTCCAGAAGATGATGTCATGGTTTTCGAAGCTTCTGATAGGCTAATTGACATAATTTGAGTCAATTGGAGGTGTACCTGTGGATGTATTTCAAGGCCTACCTTCAAACTCACTGCCTCTTTGCTTGACATCATGGGAAAATCAAAAGAAATCAGCCAAGATCTCAGAAGAAAAATTGTAGACCTCCACAAGTCTGGTTCATCCTTGGGAGCAATTTCCAAACGCCTGAAGGTACCACGTTCATCTGTACAAATGATAGTATGCAAGTATAAACACCATGGGACCACGCAGCCGTCATACCGCTCAGGAAGGAGACGCGTTCTGTCTCCTAGAGATGAACGTACTTTGGTGCAGAAAGTGCAAATAAATCCCAGAACAACAGCAAAGGACCTTGTGAAGATGCTGGAGGAAACAGGTACAAAGGTATCTATATCCACAGTAAAATGAGTCCTATAGCGACATAACCTGAAAGGCAGCTCAGCAAGGAAGAAGCCACTGCTCCAAAACCGCCATAAAAAAAGCCAGACCACGGTTTGCAACTGCACATGGGGACAAAAATCGTACTTTTTGGAGAAATGTCCTCTGGTCTGATGAAACAAAAATAGAACTGTTTGGCCATAATGACCATCGTTGTGTTTGGAGGAAAAAGGGGAAGGCTTGCAAGCCGAAAAACACCATGCCAACCGTGAAGCAGGAGGGTGGCAGCATCATGTTGTGGGGGTGCTTTGCTGAAGGAGGGACTGGTGCACTTCACAAAATCGGTGGCATCATGAGGAAGGAAAATTATGTGGATATATTGAAGCAACCTCTCAAGACGTTAAAGCTTGGTCACAAATGGGTCTTCCAAATGGACAATGACCCCAAGCATACTTCCAAAGTTGTGTCAAAATGGCTAAAGGACAACAAAGTCAAGGTATTGGAGTGGCCATCACAAAGCCCTGACCTCAATCCCATAGAAAATGTGTGGGAATAACTGAAAAAGCGTGTGCGAGCAAGGAGGCCTACAAACCTGACTCAGTTACACCAGCTCTGTCAGCAGGAATGGGGCAAAATTCACCCAACTTATTGTGGGAAGCGTGTGGAAGGCTACCCAAAACGTTTGACCCAAGTTAAACAATTTAAAGGCAATGTTGCCAAATACTAATTGAGTGTATGTAAACTTCTGACCCACTGGAAATGTGATGAAAGAAATAAAAGCTGAAATGAATCACTCTACTATTATTCTGACATTTCACATTCTTAAAATAAAGTGGTGATCCTAACTGACCTAAGACAGGGCATTCTTACTAGGATTAAATGTTGGGAATTGTGAAAAACTGAGTGTAAATGTATTTGGCTAAAGTGTATGTAAACTTCAGACTTCAACTGTAAGTAGTACTTTCAAGTATTTTTACTAAAGTACTTTACACCACTGACTAATGGGCACCAATAAGAAGAAAATACTTGCTTGGGCCAAGAAACACGAGCAATGGACTTTAGACCGGTGGAAATCAAGTCCAAATTTGAGATTTTTGGTTTCAACCGCCATGTCTTTGTGAGACACAGAGTAGGTGAACCGATGATCTCCGCATGTGGGGTTCCCACCGTTAAGCATGGAGGAGGAGGTGTGATGGTGCTTTGCTGGTGACACTGTCTGTGATTTATTTAGAATTCAAGGCACACTTAACCAGCATGGCTACCACAGCGTTCTGCAGGAATACGCCATCCCATCTGGTTTGCGCTTAATGGGACTGTAATTTGTTTTTCAACAGGACAATGACCCAACACACCTCCAGGCTGTGTAAGGGCTTTTTGACCAAGGAGAGTGATGGAGTGCGGCATCAGATAACCTGTCACAATCACCCGACCTCAACCCAATTGAGATGGTTTGGTATGAGTTGGACCACAGAGTGAAGGAAAAGCAGCCAACAAGTGCTCAGCATATGTTGGAACTCCTTCATGACTGTTGGAAAAGCATTCCTCATGAAGCTGTTTGAGAGAATGCCAAGAATGTGCATAGCTGTCAACAAGGCAAAGTGTGGCTACTTTGAAAAATCTAAAATATATTTTGATTTGTCTAACACCTTTTTGGTTACTACATGATTCTGTGTTATTTCATAATTTTTACCATGTAGAAAATAGTAAAAATAAAGAAAAACCCTTGAATGAGTAGGTGTCCAAACTTTTGACTGGTACTGTATATGTCGCCGATTGTCGACATTATTGAATTCCTTGTTTCAAACCAGAAATCACTGCGGGGGACATTGGAAGCGATAGTCAAGAGGGGAGGGGAGTAGTGGACTTTTTCTGTCTATGATGGAATATACTCTCCAAAAAGGAACTTGCCAAGGTTTTTAGCACCATACCCCAAAATGCCACATACACGTCACACAATATTCAAAATGAAATCGTGGGGCTCATGAATGAGTACGTTCACTGAGGAAAAAGTTAAAAAAACTGAGAATCTTGGTACACACTGAAAGTAGACAGGACCAAGGGTCCTACAGGATGTGAAAATATATCCATTGTCACTCGTTACCTGGATGAAAATAATAATGTGCTCGAGCGGTTGCTGCCAATGGCAACTACAAAATACTGTGATGATTTATCACTTACAAAGCTTGTTCTTACCGAGCTAACAAAGGTTGGCCCTGGCACAGAAAATATACTTAATCAATGTTACGACTGTGCTAGTGTCAGGTAAAAAGGGAGGCAAGGTAAACAGAGAAGTGCCATAGGTTCATTGTTACAACCACCAGCTTCACCTAGTGGTCATTCACACAATGTCGTCTGAGAATGCGCTAGATATCTTTTAAAATGTCTGTGACTCACTCTACAAGTTCTTAAAGAAAACAACAGTGGCTGCCCTGGAAAAACATCGAAAAGGCTACTGGATGAATGGTGGGCCGGACACCTGGCTACTGTATCATCGGTTGTTTCTAAAGTTGTGACAGCATTGTGATTTCCTTTCTGACATCGAATGCACGCACTCGTACAACACAGAAGTAATACTTGTGGCTACAGGGCTGCTGAAGACGATGACGGACCCGGCTTTAAGTTTACAGTCACCATGGTGCACATAATCCTCAGTCTTTTCCATCCTCCAAACAAATTACTCCAGGCAAAAGCAACAGATCTTTATACTAGAGTCAAAGTGTTCCGCAGTGCATTGGAGTGTGTCAAGAAGCTGAGGTGTGACAGCGAGTTCAAAGCTATTTGGGCACAGTGCAGTGGCAGTGGCACTGACGCACCACCAGCAAGCAAACGACGACATTATGTAAGTACACATTTCCAGCAATACGTGGTGGACAGTACAATAGGCCAGCAAGACAGAGAAGAGACTGATTGTAAAAGACTGTTCTTCAGCATGTTGGATGCTGTCATTGGTGAAATGTCAGAACGAACGCAACAGCCAACTCTCTCCGCTATGCCGACTGTGCTTAGTGCATTGAAACATGGATTGACTTTTGGGGTATCCGCAGCTACACACGATTCCAAATTTCCCACTTTGACAAACGTGTTCAGTCAGCACAGAAGAAGCACGCTATACCCAAGGGAAGCTCAACTAATCCAACTGGCATTTGAGGGGAATTTTAGAAGAAGATTTCAGGGAGAATGGAATGATCGATTACTCAGGAAGTTCCACAGAGCATCAAGGAGGCTCCAACTCTTCTGAAAAGGTAAGAAACAATCTAGCTGGTTAGTTTAATCAACATCTTCATTTAGTGTGTAAGGCGCTGTCCATGGTGCTGAGAGCGCAGTGGAGATTTCGCACCAACCTTGGTTAAAAGCATTTTAACTTTTATGTTTATTGTGGTAAAGCATGATATTAGCAGAATTCAATACAATTCCAGTGCAAGAACCCAAATGACGCCCCTGGGTATATCTACATATCGGTACGTTTCATCATAGAAAGATATTCGATTATGGTTTTCTTGGTAGCCTATTGGTTTTTCTGTTTGTAAATGGAACTGTACGTACTGTTTATGCTTGGATGGCATTGCTTAATTGATTCCATGGGTTGAATTTGATCCACAGAAGTGTATTGTGCCATATCACAACGTGTTGCTGAACTGATGAGCGGCTAATTTTCCATGTTTGAAGTGGGCCTATGCTGTAGGCCTATTTATTTGACAAGACAGCTGTGCATGGCTGCATCTCACTGTAGTAGGCTGTATGCTGTTTTCTCAAGTCACCTTTTATTTACTGCGTTTGTTTACTGTTACAATCCTAAATATAGATTGTGTCATGCCTTTAGCGATCTGCTATTTTGTTTACTAGGCCTACTACTTGGTTCCTCCATTTTGTTCTGTTTGCAGTCATTCATTCGCATTCGCAGTTGTGTCGGTATTCTAAGCCAAACTGCTATTCAGTATATTTGTTTGCATGAATGTATAACTAGGCTATTACTTTCAGCATTTAGCTAGCATTATTTTGGTAAGACAGCGGTGTGTACGCTTGCATTCAAATAGGCTGTTTAATAGGTGAATTGCCCCATTTATCTTGTAGCCTGTATTCATTACCAAAGCGGCCTTGCTACTTTAGTGTGTAGGGCGCAGTCCGTGGTGCTGATACAGCGCACCGGACTACAGATTTCGCACCAACCTACACTATATCTTCACGCAAGAGTATGTGGACACCCCTTCAAATGAGTGGATTCGGCTATTTCAGCCATACCCGTTACTGACAGGTGTATAAAATCCACAGACAAACATTGGCAGTGGAATGGCCTTACTGAAGAGTTCTGTGACCTTCAACGTGGCACCGTCATAGGATGCCACCTTTCCAACAAGTCATTTCGTCAAATTTCTGCTAACTAAAGATTGGTGGAGGAGGAATAATGGTCTGGGGCTGTTTTTCATGGTTCAGGCTAGGCCCCTTAGTTCCAGTGAAGGAAAATCTTAACGCTAGAGCATACAATGACATTCTAGACAATTCTGTGCTTCCAACTTTGTGGCAACAGTTTGGGGAAGGCCCTTTCCTGTTTCAGTATGGCAATGCCCCTGTGCACAAAGCGAGGTCCATACAGAAATGGTTTGTCGAGATCGGTGAAGAACTTGACTGGCCTGCACAGAGCCCTGACCTCAACCCCATCAAATACCTTTGGGATGAATTGGAACACCGACTGCGAGTCAGGCCTAAATGCCCAAAATCAGTGCCCGACCTCATGAATGCTCAAGGCTGAATGGAAGCAATTCGCAGCAGCAATGCTCCAGCACCTAGTGGAAAGCCTTCCCAGAAGAGTGTAGGCTGTTATAGAAGCAAGAGGGAGACCAACTCCATATTAATGCCCATGAGTTTGGAATGAGATGTTCAACAAACAGGTGTCCACATACTTTTGGTTATGTAGTGTACCTGTCACTTCAAAAGCCCTCAATGATCTCAGTCTCAGCATTTTAACTTTGTTTGTGGTATAGCGTGATGAGCATAATTCAATATAATTCCAATGCAAGAACCCCCCCCCCAAAAAAATTGTTGAATTTAATTGTCCCCTTAGCCTAGTGTCCGGTCTGGAGTCATTTCACCCTCTCTTTTTCTGGTCTCTGTCCATCTCTCCTCACTCTCTCTCCTCCAAACTTAGCCACCCCATCCCTGCATAATTTATCTCTGTTTTTCAGCAGGTTTCCGTGCCGGCGCTCAGAAGGCCCATGCAGTTGCCAGGGCCCAGGGTTGTAAAACGTGAAGGATCCAGGCCGTTACACCCAGGGCTGTTTGCTCATCTTTAGGAAAGAGGAGATAGGACGGCCAGGTCCCCCTTGGATTCAGAGGGGGAAGGGAGGAGGGAAGATCAGGCCAGGGGGAGGCTGGGACTGCCCATGCCAAAACTTACTGCTCTACAGTGTCAAAGAGTGTGTAAGAGTCAGAGTTCGACAGAGGAAGAGAGCGAGACGAAAGGAGAAACCGAGTGGGATTGAAACAGAGGAGACAGAGCGTAGGCAGACAGAATGAGAGAATAAAGGGAAACAACAGATGTTATCAAGTTCTGCTCTCCTAGTACGACTGGTTCTTGCTGCCGCTCCAAAAATACTGTACACCATTATGTCACACTGTGTCTGGGAAATCTCCCATATGCACTAAAGTGTGCCGAAGAGCCCAATTTATCTGGAATAGAATCGCTCCTTACACACACACACACACACACCCCGACATGTACTGTATGCATGAACAGGTGTGCATACACACACACACACACACACACACACAGAGGATGTGTTTTTTGAAGGGAGGGAGTGAGTGAAAGAATGAGTGATCTGTACAATTAATCCATATGAGGGTGTCAAGTGTGGAAACTTACATCAGATAACGTGAGCCATCTTGTAATATAACTCCACTGTGTATGTGTATAATCTATTCCTCCTGAGCATGTCTAACTCCATGTGAATCTTTATCAGTGTATCATGGTTAATTGTTTACAAGAAAGTGTTAAGTTTGTTTACCTGGATTACATTACATGGAAGACAGACCGACATGAACGTCGGGGGCAGTAGATCACCTGCTGGGTGTCGACAAACACGATTCAACATGTAGAACTGTTGGGTAATTAATATAAAATGTCAGCTGATGTTTTGTGGTCTTAGGACAGCCACCAGCTGGGCACAGCCATCATTCATGTTGGTTTTGTTTTTCCTCTTAGAAAAGATAGGCCCTTAACGCAATGTAAATGGAAAAAACACAGACTAGCTCCAAAATAGCACAGCAATAGCATTTCATCACACACCATGGACCCAAACACCCAAGTGTTGAGCAGTGAGCGCTCCTTCCCACTCTCTTAACATCTCCACAGAAGCATATAGAGGACGTCAACATCTTGAACCTCTTGAAATTAATTTGGTGTTTGTTGACCACTGTTTATGAAGAGAAGATGAAAATACAGATGAAATGTAAGAGCAAAACTTACATTTGTGGCACCACAAAATATTTTATTCACATGAATGTGTCCTTCACAGAAATACAGCAGGAAAAACAAAACTTTTGTTTTTTTTCTGGATACTCTACATGTAAGTCATTGTCAATGTAGTCATTGCATGCTAGGAATATGGGACCAAATAAACTCAGCAAAAAAATAAAAGTCCCTTTTTCAGGACCCTGTATTTCAAAGATAATTCGTAAAAATCCAAATAACTTCACAGATCTTCATTGTAAAGGGTTTAAACACCGTTTCCCATGCTTGTTCAATGAACCATAAACAATTCATGAACATGCACCTGTGGAACGGTTGTTAAGACACTTAAGGTCACAGTTATGAAAACTTAGTAGAAAGGCCTCTTTAGTGTCCTGACTGTGAAAAACATCAAAAGAAAGATGCCCAGGGTCCCTGCTCATCTGCGTGAACGTGCCTTAGGCATGCTGCAAGGAGGCATGAGGACTGCAGATGTGGCCAGGGCAATAAATTGCAATGTCCGTACTGTGAGACGCCTAAGACAGCGCTACAGGGAGACAGGACAGACAGCTGATCGTCCTCGCAGAGGCAGACCATGTGTAACAACACCTGCACAGGATCGGTACATCCGAACATCACACCTGCGGGACAGGTACAGGATGACAACAACAACTGCCCGAGTTACACCAGGAACGCACAATCCCTCCATCAGTGCTCAGACTGTCTGCAATAGGCTGAGAGAGGCTGGACTGAGGGCTTGTAGGCCTGTTGTAAGGCAGGTCCTCACCAGACATCACCGGCAACGACGTCGAATATGGGCACAAACCCACCGTCGCTGGACCAGACAGGACTGGCAGAAAGTGCTCTTCACTGACGAGTCGCAGTTTTGTCTCATCAGGGGTAATGGTCGGATTTGCGTTTATCGTCGATTTGGAGGTGGAGGGTCTGTCATGGTCTGGGGCGGTGTGTCACAGCATCATTGGACTGAGCTTGTTGTCATTGCAGGCAATCTCAACGCTGTGAATTACAGGGAAGACATCCGTCTGGGACCTGTTTGATCGGAGGGTGAGGGCAAGGGCCATTCCCCCCAGAAATGTCTGGGAACTTGCAGGTGCCTTGGTGGAAGAGTGGGGTAACATCTCACAGCAAGAACTGGCAAATCTGGTGCAGGAGGAGATGCACGGCAGTACTTAATGCAGCTGGTGCCCACATCAGATACGGACTGTTACTTTTGACCCCCCCCCCGTTCAGGGACACATTATTCTATTTCTGTTAGTCAGATGTCTGTGGAACTTGTTCAGTTTAAGTCTCAGTTGTTGAATCTTGTTATGTTCATACAAATATTTACACGTTAAGTTTGCTGAAAATAAAAGCAGTTGACAGTGAGAGGACGTTTCTTTTTTTTGCTGAGTTTACTAAACATTTGAGCAATTGTATTAGTATAAACTAAAATTACCAAATTTTTTGAGCATACAATATAGCTCAGTAATTTCGTTAATTATTTTATACAGTCATTATTGCTCATCTTTATCAAGGGTGTCAATAATTTCGGACTCCACTGTATGTGGGTTCATCAACATGAAAACAAGCTGGGAAAAGATGCCAAAGAAAGCTGGGGTCCAGACCAGAAATGATGGACAAACAGACAAAGCCAAAGAAAACTCAACCATGAATAAGTGCCCATTTTAGGCTTGTACTACTTTCCACAGCAGTCCAACATGACACGATTGCAGGATGCTATAGAGGAGAACAGTACAGTATTGGTTGTGTGAAGTATGCGGGATTAGCCTAGCCTACTGGGGGTTAGCCTAGCCTACTGTAGAGAGAGGGAAACGGAGCCAATCGGCTTAAATTCTAATAGCTCCATGCTTTTCCAGTGCTGAGGTGTACACAGTGAGGGTCTGCCTGAGCAGCATCCTTCATGGGTGGGGTTTAATCCCCTGCACTTGCCCAGGCCAGGTTCTCTTGATGATGACAATCAATCAGAGGAATAACTAGTTATTGGTAGGAGTTGTAAAAGTCTCTGGGTGCTCTATGGACATTTCCATACTGTTGGTTGACAATGAACGATTGGAGTGGTTGCTGGGCCAATTCAATACAAAATAACTAAAACACTTCTCTTTATCTGTTCTGTTGACATTTGCTCATTTTCTCTCTTATTTAATTGTTTGTTTATTTAATTGTCTGTATTTATTGAATCCCCCACACCTCTGTATCTCTGTGGTGGCCATCTCTCTCTTCAGGCCCTCAGGTGCCCACAGAACTGACGATCTGCACCACCTCCCCATTCTCCCCTGTTGGCAGATGGATGGATCCCTCCTTCACCTCCATCTCACCCTGCATGGCTGGGGACAGTTCTGCCGCCTGGGAACGGGAGTTGGGGAGGGAAAGAAGGGGATGGAGGAGAAGAGGAGTGGGGGTGGGAGGATGAGATGGGGAGGGAAGAAACAAGGGAGGAAGAGGGGTAGGAGAAATGCAGGAGAATGGAGGGAAGCCAGGGAAGAGAGAGTGAGGAGGACAGTGGAGGAAGGGGAGAGACAGAGAGCAGTGAGTTGGAGCGGAGAAGTGGAAAGAGAGGGAAGATGAAGATGAAACCAAAGTAGAGGGAGAGAAAGAGAGAGACAAGTTATAAAATATAGCTGCAAGCAGACATGGCAGGGTTCAAGCTATGGTCCCATAGCGGCACCATCAGGACAATTTTGACACCTCGACCTAGGATGAGCTTCTTCTGTAATCCTTACCACGCTTGCCAAATATCAGAACACAAAATCGAACAGATCATTCAGTATGCTTTCATGTAATTTGGAAAAATTTTTATGATGTTGACTACTTTAAAATGTCTTCTCCAGAACCGCTCAACACCAAATTTTGAGTATAGCATCTATGGATGCACGTCTTCAAACCTCTTAGATGTAAAGTCTTCTGTTTAGGGGACATGTGTGTTTCTGGTACTGGTTCCGACCGACATGTTTGCTTATAAATTGTTCTGTGTACACTGAGCAATAGCCCAGGTTCCCAAGGACACAGTAGTAGAAGTTTTTGTGCCTATGTGACATAGGATGTGAAACCTGAAACCACTTGAAGTTTGGATGTCCCTCCTACCATTTCATTCACTCTTCCGACTGTCCATCAACTCATGGCTGAACCATATGTCACAGCCAAAGACATTGCACATGTCTGCAATCCTTACATTGTAGCGCAGCATGGGAGAGTGGTTTCATCACTATTGCACATTCAGAGATTAATGGCTATAAATCAATCTAAAACATTTAATAGATTTTAAACAAAAAACACTTTCATAGTTCCTAATGATCTAGATCTCTGTGTGACATTCACAGTGGTGGGGGCAGACGTTTTTATCAAGAGAGACACCTTTAGAAAATATGTATTTTACAGTTATAAGGAAGGTTAGTGGTTTTATAATTTGATTATACAGTGTATATTTAGAAAGCCTCTAAGTAATTTCAAGCCTTATTCAAACAGTTTTGTTGAATAGGAAATATACTGAACAAAAATATAAAAACGCAACATGTAAAGTTTTGGTACCAAGTTTCATGAGCTGAAATAAAAAATATCCCTGAAAAGTACCATACGCATAAAATGCATATTTCTCTCAAATGTTGTGCACAATTTTGTTTACATCCCTGTTAGTGAGCATTTCTCCTTTGCCAAGATAATCCATCCACCTGACAGGTGTGGCATATCAGAAGCTGATTAAACAGCATGATAATTACACAGGTGCACCTTATGCTGGGGACAATAAAAGGCCACTAAAATGTACAGGTTTTGTCACAACACAATGCCAAAGATGTCTGAAGATGAGGGAGCGTGCAATTGGCATGCTACTACAGCAATGTCCAACAGAGCTGTTGCCAGAGAATTGAATGTTCATTTCTCTACCATAAGCCACCTCCATCGTTTTGGAGAATTTGGCAGTACGTCCAAAGGGCCTTACAACTGGAGACCACATGTAACCACACCAGCCCAGGACCTCCACATCTGGCTTCTTCACCTGCGGGATGGCCTGAGACGAGCCACCCGGAAAGCTGATGTTTTTTTTTTTTGCACAACCATAGAATTTCTGCACAAAATGTCAGAAATTGTCTCAGGGAAGCTCATCTGCGTGCTCGTCATCCTCACCAGGGTCTTGAACCGACTACAGTGGGCAAATGCTCACCTTTGATGGCCACTGGCACGCTGGAGAAGTGTACTCTTCACGGATGAATCCCGGTTTCAATTGTACCGGGCAGATGGCTTACAGCTGTATGGCGTCACGTGGGCAAGTGGTTTGCTAATGTCAACATTGTGAACAGAGTGCCCCATGGTGGTGGTGGGGTTATGGTATGGGCAGGTATAAGCTACGGACAACGAACACAATTGCATTTTATTGATGTAAATGTAAATGCACAGAGATACCGTGATGAGATCCGGAGGTCCATTGTTGTGCCATTCATCTGCCGCCATCACCTCATGTTTCAGCATGACAATGCACGGCACCATGTCGCAAGGATCTATACACAATTCCTGGAAGTTGAAAATGTCCCAGTTCCTCCATGGCCTGCATACTTACCAGACATGTCACCCATTGAGCATGTTTGGGATGCTCTGGATCGACGTGCATGACAGCGTGTTCCAGTACCCGCTGATATCCAGCAACTTCCCACAGCCATTGAAGAGTGGGACAACATTCCACAGACTATGCGAAGGAGATTTGTCGCACTGCATGAGGCAAATTGGTCAAACCAGATACTAACTGGTTTTCTGATCCACGCCCATACCTTTTATGGGCGTGGACCAACAGATGGGCGTGGACCAACAGATGACCAACAGATGCATATCGGTATTCCCATTTATGTGAAATCCATAGATTAAGGCTTGATTTATTTATTTCAACTGACTTATTTCCTTATATGAACTGTAACTCAGTGTAATTATTTTTGTGTGTACGTCCTAAAATATTTAATTTGTGCGGACAGCATGCAGACAAAAACAGACCATTCCCAAAATGTCAAATACAATCATGGGAAAACAGTTGGAAAGCAAATGGCTCCTGCTGAAAAGAGAATACTAATCTTTCTGGTATAGGCTCCAAAAAAAGTATCAACTTCCATATATTGTTTTACAAAGTAAAAGCAGAATACAAAGCATAATTGCATAAAATGCGTTTATAAAAAGGCAAAAACATTCATGACCCTAGGCTACAAAATCGTTTTCCCATGTGTGCAAATTCTGTAAGGCACGGAGACGTGGAATGGGTAAACCCCAGTAAAAGATGAGTCAAGGAAGAGTCACTGCGCACATAAACGAGAGAGAGACCGAGAGAGACAGAGAGACAGAACCGCGTTGAGTCATTCTTTCCTGGCCGAGAAGCCAAAGTTCTCCTCAGCGTTTTTTTTCCCCGCATTTTTGAAAATTATTTAGCATGGGAAAACATTCAATGTAAACTTAAATGACTAAAACCAGGAAATTGGCTTTAAAAAGTGCCCATTTTGTTCTCAGCCCCATGGCAAAACTTTCTAGATATGCAGGAAATTAGCTTTAAAACGGAATTTGTTTATCTCTGCCTCATGGCAAATGTGTAGAATTACAGAAAATTAGCTTTAAAAACAGCAAAAAATGTAACACACCATTGACCACAACCACTGCCACACCCCCGCCCACAACCTAAGCCCAATTTGGACGCAGGAAAAAAAACCTGACCTGCATCTTTTAATTTTCTTACTCCCACTGTAGCGCAGCTGTACTGGCACAGCAACAGCAGTAAACTCAGCTCAACTCTCTAGGAACAGAGGTAAAACACTAAAGGAGTGCCAACACAACCTGCTCCCCAGCAGTGGCGGTCAGTGCCGTTTAAGATGAGGGAGGCCTTTTCTACTACAGCATATTGGATGACTTTCATTCATATTCCATTCACCCAGCTCAATGTAACATCGATAGGTTTAGGCTACTATATGATACTCAAATTTTCCCTATAACTATCATGAGGTTGCAACAACCTAGCCTATGAATTAAAGTTTACAACATAGGTTGAGAGAAAAAATGGAGGTGACAGTGACACATGCAATACCACCTTGCACACTCTTGCTTGCATCTAGCTGATATAGGGTGTAGTCATTAGTCCAACAGTTTCAAACGAGAGTTTCTATTGGACAAATTCAGGTATATTTATCACAGTTTTGTTCCGTTTGCTTCTATTTTCAACAGAATCGGCAAAATGAATAGACCCCTGATCACATGTAAACACAGTTCACTTTCATAGCAGTCACGTTGTATTCCTTCTCACATGTATGCACTCTCCTCCTCTCACCTTGTCCCTTCGCTTGTGGACTTCAATGCACAGCAAATCAGCTGTATGTGACCAGACGAAAAAAATAACTTTCCAAGCCAACCCATATCACCACTACACACAGCCTTCATCATTATCACCTTATTAGCTAAAGTATAGCTAATAACGTCATAGTCAACATAGGTAATAGAACTAACGTGTTTGTGCATGATTGTAGCAGGTTTACTAACGTTGTAGAGTCAGTAAACAGTTTAGCACTTACACCGGCGGCAATTAATTTGTAAAACCAAAAGCTTACCTTGACTTGGAAGAGTTCCAGTGTTGTGTTGGATAGTCATAGCCAGCTAGCTAACATAGCATCCCTCTGTTTGAGCAGAGTGTTTGAGTAGGCTAAACAAGCTAGCTGCACTTGCTAGCTAAGTAAGTGAAACTGAAGAAAAAAAAAGGCAAAATCTCTCTCTCACTTGCTTCTCCTTCATTTTGGAAGAAATTAATTTGTTAAAAACTAGTCAAGTATTGTCTTTCTCTCGCTTTGAGTCAACTACTCACCACATTTTATGCACTGCAGTGCTAGCTAGCTGTAGCTTATGCTTCCAGTACGAGATTAATTCTCTGATCCTTTGATTGGTGGACAACATGTCAGTTCAAGCTGCAAGAGCTCTGATAGGTTGGAGGACATCCTCCGGAAGTTGACATAATTACTGTGTAAGTCTATTGGAAGGGGGTGAGAACCATGAGCCTCCTAGGTTTTGTATTGAAGTCAATGTACCCAGAAGCTTACGGAAAAAAGCCAGTCAATGTACTGTATCTTATGGCAAAATAATTTGCTTCTGGATATCAGGACAGCGAACACTCACCTCGGATTAGACAAAGATTTTTTCTTCAACAAGCATGACGCACAGGACATTCTCCGAACACCCGACAAGGCCAACATTCCAGTTATTTGCAAAATGAAGAGAAGCAGGTAAAGAAGACACAGAGCGGGGTGCCTCGTAAGGATCCACAGAAGGCGAGTGGGAAAGCTGCCGATACCGTCAATATTACTCGCCAACGTGCAATCATTGGACAATAAATTAGACGAGGTACGATCACAAATATCCTACCAACGGGACATCAAAAACTGTAATATCTTATGTTTCACGGAATCATGGCTGAATGATTACATGGATATTCAGCTAGCGGGATATACACTGCACCGGCAAGATAGAACAGCACACTCAGGTAAGACGAGGGGGGATGGCGGTCTGTGCATATTTGTAAACAACAGCTGGTGCACAAAATCTAGCTTTTGCTCACCCGAAGTAGAGTATATTGAGATAAAATGCAGAACATACTATTTGCCTAGAGAGTTTTCAGCTATACTTTTCGTGGCTGTTTATTTACCACCACAGACGGATGCTGGCACTGAGACTGCACTCAGTCAGCTGTATAAGGAAATAGTAAACAGGAAACAGACTTTAATGCAGGGAAACTTAAATTAGTTCTACCTCATTTCTATCAACATGTTAAATGTGCAACCAGAGGGAAAATTCTAGATCACCTGTACTCCACACAGAGATGCATACAAAGCTCTCCCTCGCCCTCCATTTGGTAAATCCGAACATCAATTCGATCCTCCTGATTCCTACTTACAAGCAAAAATTAAAGCAGGATGCACCAGTGACTCGGTCTATAAAAAAGTGGTCAGATGAAGCAGATGCTGTTTTGCTATCACAGACAGGAACATATTCCGGGATTCTTCCAATGGCATTGAGGAGTACACCACATCAGTCACTGGCTTTATCAATAAGTGCATCGAGGATGTCGTCCCCACAGTGACTGTACGTACAGTCGTGGCCAAATGTTTTGAGAATGACACAAATATTAATTTTCACAAAGTCTGCTGCCTCAGTTTGTATGATGGCAATTTGCATTTACTCCAGAATGTCATGAAGAGTGATCAGATGAATTGCAATTAATTGAAAAGTCCCTCTTTGCCATGCAAATGAGCTGAATCCCTAAAAAACATTTCCACTGCATTTCAGCCCTGCCTCAAAAGGACCAGCTGACCTCATGCCAGTGATTCTCTCGTTAACACAGGTGTGAGTGTTGACGAGGAAAAGGCTGGAGATCACTCTGTCATGAGGATTGAGTTCGATTAACAGACTGGAAGCTTCAAATAGAGGGTGGTGCTTGGAATCATTGTTCTTCCTCTGTCAACCATGGTTACCTGCAAGGAAACACGTGCCGTCATCATTGCTTTGCACAAAAAGGGCTTCACAGGCAAGGATATTGCTGCCAGTAAGATTGCACCTAAATCAACCATTTATCAGATCATCAAGAACTTCAAGGAGAGAGGTTCAATTGTTGTGAAGAAAGCTTCAGGGCGCCCAAGAAAGTCCAGCAAGCACCAGGACCGTCTCCTAAAGTTGATTCAGCTGCGGGATCGGGGCACCACCAGTACAGAGCTTGCTCAGGAATGGCAGCAGGCAGGTGTGAGTGCATCTGCACGCACAGTGAGGCGAAGACTTTTGGAGGATGGCCTGGTGTCAAGAAGGGCAGCAAAGAAGCCACTTCTCTCCAGGAAAAACATCAGGGACAGACTGATATTCTGCAAAATGTACAGGGATTGGACTGCTGAGGACTGGGGTAAAGTCATTTTCTCTGATGAATACCCTTTCCGATTGTTTGGTGCATCCGGAAAAAAGCTTGTCCGGAGAAGACATGGTGAGCGCTACCATCAGTCCTGTGTCATGCCAACAGTAAAGCATCCTGAGACCATTCATGTGTGGGGTTGCTTCTCAGCCAAGGGAGTGGGCTCACTCACAATTTTGCCTAAGAACACAGCCATAAATAAAGAATGGTACCAACACATCCTCCGAGAGCAACTTCTCCCAACCATCCAGGAACAGTTTGGTGATGAACAATACCTTTTCCAACATGATGGAGCAACATGCCATAAGGCAAAAGTGATAACTAAGTGGCTCGGGGAACAAGACGTTGATATTTTGGGTCCATGGCCAGGAAACTCCCCAGACCTTAATCCCATTGAGAACTTGTGGTCAATCCTCAAGAGGCAGGTGGACAAACAAAAACCCACAAATTCTGGGCATTGATTATGCAAGAATGGGCTGCCATCAGTCAGGATGTGGCCCAGAAGTTAATTGACAGCATGCCAGGGCAGATTGCAGAGGTCTTGAAAAAGAACACTGCAAATATTGACTCTGCATCAACTTCATGTAATTGTCAATAAAAGCCTTTGACAAATGCTTGTAATTATACTTCAGTATTCCATAGTAACATCTGACAAAAATATCTAAAGACACTGAAGCTGCAAACGTTGTGGAAATTAATATTTGTGTCATTCTCAAAACTTTTGGCCACGACTGTAGACCTTAATTTAAAAATTGTGTGTTTTAATCAATTATTTGGTGACATGTGATTATATTTAGCATAGTTTTATATGAAATTCACTGAGGATGGTCCTCCCCTTCCTCCTCTCAGGAGCCTCCACTGCTCCCCAGGTTACCCAAGCTATTGTGCACAGAAGTGAGTAGATACCAGCTGGTGTCTGATCTGGACAACAGTATTATATCCACACTGAAAAGATTTCACTAGATTAAACCAAACTCTCATGACATCAACATAAGTAACAGCCATGAAATCAGCCCTGCAACAGAAAGCTCACAGCTTAAACTGTGCGACCACCTAGCTACAGCATCCAACCAAACACATCTAATACTAAGTTCTACCACCTCACAAGCATATCCCAGGATCGTATCCATTAGAGCACACCATTTAAACATGTTTTTCAACAGAAAAATAAAACAAGAGGTTGTTATTGAGCGAGTCCTGGTAGTCCCTCCCTGTTTCAGTCAGCATTCTTCCATTTGGTGCCTAATGAATATGACCCAAGTGTCAAACTAAAAACCTCTTCCTATTCATCTCCGCAATTGTTTTTCATCTGGTTATAACAGGTGCCTCTGGCACCGTATGAGGACCCCGCCCAGGACCAGACCCTGTTAGGGTGTAGTAGGGCCAGCTTTAGACCTGACCAGTGTCTGAACCATCACACGGCTAAATGTAAAAAACATAGAATAATCTGTCACGAGGCCAAACAGGCCTTCCTGTTCGGAAATATCATATTTGAATCTAGCTTGTGTACTTTATTTGATCTAGCTTTTGTAATGGAAACTATTAAATAAAGAGGGAGAAAAAATTTAAAAGATAAATAAATAAAAAGCTGAAGTAATTTTTCAAAGAGCTTAGTTATAAATGCTACCATATGTTTGGGAAAACAGTTCGACACTTTTCAGGGAGGGGAAAATGTAGTGACCTTTCCCTGACCTTAGAACTGGAAAGGGCGGCAACCCAACGGTCAGTATTGGCCTTGAGTGTACATCTCCTCACAAGCCCACTGTGTTCGATTTGCTTAATGTTTAAAAGGCCCACTCTGACATTTACAGCCGTTTTGATATGAATTTGAATATTAGCCTACATTTCTAAAACCACAATCCCTCAGCTTTATAGCAAACAAAGTGGAATCTTGGTGGCCACCGTTTTGTTTAATTTCAAAATAAGGAGTGGGCCTCTAAAACGTTGTTATTTGACAATGGAGTAGTCTCTCTTAAAGTAGCCAAACAGAACAGAATGTAGTGGCTGTTCAACAGTTGTATTCTCTCCCCTGCCTGGTCCATATGCCCTTGGTTAACCCAAGAGGCTTCATTTCATCACTTGGGAACAGGAAATTGGAGATTGATCAGGGCCCGGTCAACTTTGTTGATTTCTGTCAAGCGGTCTGTGTACAATCAACCATTAGAACAAATAAAGTCCATTCACAAAAGCGTACACAAACAACGGTCTGATTGCTGAGAGTTGGGAGAGGGAGTATGAGGTGAAATGGAACCCAGACCGCAGCTCAACACAATGTATGGGGTGGCAATCACGTTTACATCTATAGCAACATCACAAACACAAGCTTGGTGGAAGTGAGGGAGAGAAATTCATTAATTTAGGATGTCTATGGTTCCAAGAGGGGAATGGGGGACGGGTGGGACAAATTACCGAACCGACAAAGAGAGACACCAGAGATGACAGATGATGCCATGCCTCCTTCAGCTAGTCGCCCAAAAAAAGTGATAGGTGGTGGGCAGGATATTCTCTGCGTATGCATAAGTAAACAATCATGCCAGTCCAAATTAACAAGGAGACTCAAATTACTCCAACTCCCAGTAGGACTGACATTTCTAAAAACAGCCAAACAAATCACTTTTAAAAGAGCCAAGATTTTTTTGCGTCCTCTTTTTATAATGTCACGCAGGGACGAATCGGCGATGGGACAAATCGGAGATCCCCAAAAGTCACGTTTTATATGGATAAGTGAGCAAACCAAGCATTACAGAGGACATGTGGCATTTAACATGGTTTTCGAAAAACAAAAGTGAAAAACTAAGCTAAGGTCTCGTTCTTTTGTTGCGTTTCTGGCCGTGCCAAGTTGACCACATAAAAGGAGGGCTGCTGTGGGTGCCTGTGGACCCTTACTGCTTCCAACACATGGCTCCCATTCTCTGAACTCAACCATCAAGACATTCAAAGCTAATCTAGTAATTATTACTTTCCTCTTTCTGAAGCTGCATCTGTGCATTTTACATTGTTAAATTAAAACACCAGCTCTAGGACTTAAAGGAGAAGGGCATCAGCTTTGAATGAAAGCATGACAATAGGGAGAAAAGCAGAGTCTTGCGTACCTGCAAGCAGTTTGGTGAAATTGGTAATTATTACACTGGCATCTTGATTTCAACATGTCACTAATTATAAGGAGAAAGAGCAGCGCACCACATAGTTGTACAGGGATATTGCACAAGATGGTGTGAGTCCTTTAAAGGGGGCGTGAGAGACTGAATGTCTGTGTGAGCTCTTAACGACTCAGGTATATTTAGAACCCAACCCTCTATACTCCTCCCCCACCTCACCTCAACCACACCCGATGTTCCTAACATCTGAACCAGCTTTAACACCCCTACACACAACACCCATTCAACCACCTACTCTAACCTCCCCTAACATCATCTGCAAATACCTACTTCATCCATATCCTCTCCATCCATTTCCCCCTCACCTCCACAATACCTTACACTAATCCACCACCCTCGAGAGGCCTGTGATGCCACCATCATGATTAGGCTAGAGTTTACTACAGTGTCTGGAAATAATTATTGATAATGGAATGAAGTGGAGGGTGCTCAATCAACGCAAGTCGAGGTGCAACCAAAACATTAAATCATCATTGATGATGCGCCTTTTCCTTTTCAATGAATATTGATAACCCATTTATTTGTCTCTGCTTGCAAATCGTCCCGCTCCTAGAAGGTAGGCCATAGTCTATGCAAAATGTAAAAGAAAGTGCATGTGTCCGCTCTCATCATTCTTGCTGCTTCAAAATTAAGTAGCCTACCTCTCCTAGTTGGGTTTGCGAGATCAGCTGCGTGTGTGGTCTCTATTAAATAGAGTAGGCTATATGCAAGGAAATGAAGGAAATGTACTTCCTAACTATGATTAAGCTATAGTTTAAGCCTACCACATTGTCTGTAAATAAATATTGATCACTCATATTTGTCTCTGCATGCAAGCGTTCTGCTCTTATTAACTACTTAGGGAGTAGCGGCGCGCTAGCGGGCCGCTCCCGACACTACCCGGTGAACTGTAAGGCGCCAAATTCAAAATCCAAAAGTTGAATTATTAAACATTCATCAATATACAAGTGGTGCATAGTCATCAAAAGCGCTGCTTCTTGGCAATATCTTAGCGTTGTCAGATTTCAAAAAGGCTTTACGGTGAAAGCACAACATTTGATTGTTTGAGGATAGCACCCCACATATTTTCTACATTAGCATAAATTCATATCCAGCGCGGGTCACACAAAACCCATATAAGAGCTAAAAAATATCACTTACCTTTCGAAGAACTTCTGCTGAGGGCTTCCCAAGTGTCCAACGAAGACATCCAATGGTTCTTTTGTTAGAAAAAGTAATTTATTATATCCATAAATCTCTGTTTGGTTGGCGCGTGATCAGAAAATCCACCGTTGAGTCGCCCACTGAACCGTGAAGAGAACACGTTCAAATTTTACCTATAAACTTTCTACAAACAAATCAAACATCATTTTTAATGTATCCTTAGGTATCCTTTTATGTATATTTACTGTAATATTTCATCCGGACGATAACGTGAACAATAGGAAAGGAAAATAAAGTGGGGCGCGCTCACAATCTCGCGCCCGTCAAACGTTGTTGACAAAAGTGGTCCCTTCACAACTTCCTCTTCCTATCCGTTCTGCTTAGTGCTAGAGCTTCCAGACACTGTATAAAGACTTGACATCTAGTGGAAGCCATAGGTACTGCAGTCTCAGTCCTAGTTAAAATAGAAATGAATAGGCAGCCTGGAGAAGGTCATGTACAAAAAAAAAACTGCAAATCCGGATGGATTTTCCTCTGGTTTTCGTCTGCTATATCAGTTCTGTTATACTCACATACATTATTTTAACACTTTTAGAAACTTCAGAGTGTTTCCTATCCAATAGTACTAATTATGTGCATATCCTATTTTCTGGGCCTGAGTGGCAGGCATTTTACTTTGGGCACACCAGACTCTCCAAAACCGTCACCTCTGCTGCCGCTCCCTAAGAAGTTAATGTAGGCTACTATGCAACACATAGCTCAAGAGAAAGTGCAAGTGTCCGTTCTCGAGCCAACTCTGTCTCTCTTTCAAACTAAGTTTAGCCTATTCGCTGACATAGCCCAGTAATACTGATAGCCTAATATAAATAATGGGTCACATGAGAAACTCTGGTAATTTAACCTATTTCTTTGGTTATTTTTTGCACATGTTGATATTGCCTATTGAATGCAAAATAGCTGGGACCATGGCTGCCAAGTGAACTGCGTCACATACACTTAAAATAAAATTTGTGGGACTGCGGTTGGGTTCGGGACCAGTTCTTGCGGGAGCGGTAGGAATCCGACAAAAAGCCAACGGGACCGGGCGGTTACAGTATGAAAAGCTGCGGCAGCGTGATGAGGAAATCAGTCCCGCACAGACCTCTAATGTACCTTTGCAGTCTATTCAACTGGATGTGTGTAAATGTAAAAGGTGTTCCTCAGGATTTTGAGCAACAGGAAGTTGGAACCGATGCTAAGATGCAAAAGAGAAGGTCAGAAATGCTGCTGTCAGGCCCACCGGACTCAATGGCCAGTTCATCCAAGGATGTCTGTCTGTCTGTCTCTGTGTGTGTGTGTGTGTGTGTGTGTGTGTGTGTGTGTGTGTGTGTGTGTGCATTCCTAACCTGTACAGTAGCGGTGTGCTCGTTGATGGAGGCCAGTTGGACGTACTGCACCTGGATGTCACTGGCCTGTAGGGGGGAGCCCTCCACTGCTGTGGCCCCTCCGTCAGCTGACGCCACTGCTATCAGCTGGGCTCCACGCAGCACCTGACCAGGGGGAGGAGAGATAGGGAGGGAGGCAGAACGTGAGAGAAAGGGGGAGGTGGGATAGAATGTGAGGGAGAGAAAAAGTACGTATGCTTAAATTAATCACAAAACTATTGTTAATATAATTGCAATAACAATTTTGCCTGTGGTGAGACTTCAACACACACGACCCCCAGCTTTCCCTCCCATGATATCACGTCATAATGAGAGAGCGAGAGGCCACTCAGGTCTTGAAAAGGTCTGCTTAGCATCAAGCAAAATGGCACCCTATTCCTTACATAGTGCACTGCTTTTGACCAGGGCTCTGGTCAGAAGTAGTGCACTATATAGAGAATAGGGTGCCACTTCAGATGCAGCCAGTGTTAGCTGCTTCTGCCAGATAGCTAATGCTCTAAATCAAGAGTTTACTGCCAGGACCTGGGTCTGCTCTGTAACTAACTGGCTGGCTCCACTTCCCTGAAGAGAGGCCAATTAAAACAAACAGCAGAAAGACATTTATGCTCCGATGTGTGTTTACATTATTTTATTACTCACAACTATCAGGGTCTAACAAGCACAGACTAGTGCCGCGCACACACACACACACACAGAGAGAGAGACGTAGAGACACTGGCAACAGTAACTAGAAGGAGAGAATGCTCCTTCTTTAGGGAAAATCTAGCAAACAAGTCTCGGAGGATGCAGGGGACCAATAGGGAACGCTAAAGACAGAGATCAGCCAATAAGAGCCCTACCATTTAAAAAAGTGTTTTGTTTCCCATGCACAGCCGCCATGGAGAGTGAAAGAGAGAGAGAGAAAAGGAGAAAGCGGGAGAGGGAGGGAAAGATAAAACAGAGAGAAGAGGAGAGAGGGGAAACCCCTAAACCCTGTTGTGTTGAACTACAGTCAAGCTGTGCCAGAGCTAGTTTTTTAACACACTCATTAATAATAGAGCACGATGGGGCAGCTGAAACATGGTGTGGGGTATTCCTATGGATTTACATTCACACACACACTATAGGAAACCGGGGCTATAGGTTTAGAGTTATGACGTCTAGACCTAATTGGATAACATACAGTAGGCCAACTGTAATAGGTTGTTGAATGTGCAAACCGACATGCAAAGCTAACATACAATCACATCTGACCCAGAAAGACTGATGGAGGGAAATATTAAGTGAGCTGTGTGTGTGTTTGTTACTATACTTGTGAGGACCAGAAATACAAGAATAGTAAACCAAGGAGAAGTGAGGACATTTGGCCAGTCCTAAAATGGAAAAAAGCAATTTAAGGCTTAGGGGTTAGGTTTAGAGTTAGAATTAGGAGTTAAGGTTAAGGAAAATAGGATTTTGAATGAGAATCAATTGTTGGTCCCCAAAACGTCCTCACAGGTATAGTAAGACAGCTACGTGTGTGTAAATAAAACAATGGCTCTCGCATGCAATTAATACTCTACACTACAACATGGTCTGTCTCGCTCTACCTCTTGCATGATATGAAGCTTCTCTGGTATTTGATGCCGTCTCCAGCTCTAACCCAGTCTGACTTACTCCCATGCTAGTAGAGTAGAGCAGCTGGGTGCAGGCCTAACAGACATTCCCAATTTGGGGATGAATCAGAATCTGCAGAAAAAAAACTAAACCTTAAAAACCCCAATTACAGATGCTGTATGTGACCCACTTGCCCTACCAACCCGCCCCCTTCCACCCCCCACCAAACCCCGACCTTCGCTTTGAAGTTGCTGACTCTGTAATGTGTTTTGTGAGTCGTGTTAACCTCCGCCCCCAGAGCCCGGTGGGTTGTGTCAGGCTCCAGGAGATTTAGACCGATTTTTTTCACTTCACCACAATGTCTGATGCAGCCAAAACACACCATTCCCAGCCAGCCTGATGGGAACTATTAGATGAAGAGGAAGCCTCAATGGCTACGCTAGCCAGATCAGTGCCACACAATTACACAGGCATAGTGAACCTTGAGAGGCGGGCCAGTAATCAGAGTTGCCGGTTCAAATCCCAGGGCTGACAGAGGAATCCTGCAGGAGTGAGCCAGCAGCTGGAGGGTTGCTGAGTTTAATATCCTATGTCCTACCTACTACCATTTTGCCCTTGAGCAAGACATTTAACCCCCCAAATCTGCTCCAGGGGCACTGCTCTGTGGTATTGTAATATACAGTGGGGCAAAAAAGTATTTAGTCAGCCACCAATTGTGCAAGTTCTCTCACTTAAAAAGATGAGAGAGGCCTGTAATTTTCATCATAGGTACACTTCAACTATGACAGACAAAATGAGGAAAAGAAATCCAGAAAATCACATTGTAGGATTTTTAATGAATTTATTTGCAAATGATGGTGGAAAATAAGTATTTGGTCACATACAAACAAGCAAGATTTCTGGCTCACAGACCTGTAACTTCTTCTTTAAGAGGCTCCTCTGTCCTCCACTCGTTACCTGTATTAATGGCACCTGTTTGAACTTGTTATCAGTATAAAAGACACCTGTCCACAACCTCAAACAGTCACACTCCAAACTCCACTATGGCCAAGACCAAAGAGCTGTCAAAGGACACCAGAAACAAAATTGTAGACCTGCACCAGGTTGGGAAGACTGAATCTGCAATAGGTAAGCAGCTTGGTTTGAAGAAATCAACTGTGGGAGCAATTATTAGGAAATGGAAGACATACAAGACCACTGATAATCTTCCTCGATCTGGGGCTCCACGCAAGATCTCACCCCGTGGGGTCAAAATGATCACAAGAACGGTGAGCAAAAATCCCAGAACCACACGGGGGGACCTAGTGAATGACCTGCAGAGAGCTGGGACCAAAGTAACAAAGCCTACCATCAGTAACACACTACGCCGCCAGGGACTCAAATCCTGCAGTGCCAGACGTGTCCCCCTGCTTAAGCCAGTACATGTTCAGGCCCGTCTGAAGTTTGCTAGAGAGCATTTGGATGATCCAGATGAGGATTGGGAGAATGTCATATGGTCAGATGAAACCAAAATAGAACTTTTTGGTAAAAACTCAACTCGTCGTGTTTGGAGGACAAAGAATGCTGAGTTGCATCCNCATGACAATGATCCCAAACACACCGCCCGGGCAACGAAGGAGTGGCTTCGTAAGAAGCATTTCAAGGTCCTGGAGTGGCCTAGCCAGTCTCCAGATCTCAACCCCAAAGAAAATCTTTGGAGGGAGTTGAAAGTCCGTGTTGCCCAGCGACAGCCCCAAAACATCACTGCTCTAGAGGAGATCTGCATGGAGGAATGGGCCAAAATACCAGCAACAGTGTGTGAAAACCTTGTGAAGACTTACAGAAAACGTTTGACCTCTGTCATTGCCAACAAAGGGTATATAACAAAGTATTGAGATAAACTTTTGTTATTGACCAAATACTTATTTTCCACCATCATTTGCAAATAAATAAATTAAAAATCCTACAATGTGATTTTCTGGATTTCTTTTTCTCATTTCGTCTGACTGGGAGACTAGTCAGGTTGAGTGAAAGATGAACAGAGCAAAGTACAGCGAGATCGTTGATGAAAATCTGCTCCAGAGCGCTCAGAACAGACTGGGGCGAAGGTTCACCTTCCAACCGGAAAACAACCCTAAGCACACAGCCAAGACAACGCAGGAGTGGCTTCGGGACAAGTCTCTGAATGTCCTTGAGTGTCCCAGCTAGAGCCTGGACTTGAACCCGATTTAACATTTCTGGAGAGACCTGAAAATAACTGTGCAGCGACGCTCTCTATCCAACCTGACAGAGCTTGAGAGGATCTGCAGAGAAGAATGGGAGAAACTCCCCAAATACAGGTGTGCAAAGCTTGTAGCGTCATACCCAAGACTCAAGACTGTAATCGTTGCCAAAGGTGCTTCAACAAAGTACTGAGTAAAGGGTCTGAATACTTATGTAAATGTGATTTCAGTTATTTTTTTTTTGTAGTAAGTGCAAACATTTAAAAAATCTGTTTTTGCTTTGTATTATATGTAGATTGATGAGGGGATTTAAAATTTTTAAAATAAAAAATAAAAATTTGTCAAGTGATCTGAATACTTTCCGAATGCACTGTAAGTGTGCAATCAAGGAGGACGGGGGATTCAAGGGTTGACTAACTCTTGTACAATTCGATTAAAGGTTGGGACTTCAATCCTTCATGAGAGCATTCTCAGCTGTGAGGATCTGAGCACACAGAGAGCAGAGGGGTTTACAGTTCTGGAACGTTGTGTGAGATCTCTACAGCAAATACAGGAAGTCTCCCAGGGACCTCTTCCTGTCCCACTACTTGGTTTGCAAAAAGAGCTCATCTCTTTCCTAATTTGACTTTCCCTGATTCCTCAAATCCGGTCTCCTCACCTTCTTCTCAGAACACATTGTAGGAAAAGGTCAGGAGGGGAGGGACTGTGTTCTGATCAAAAACACTCAAACTGTAGTATGAAATTATGGGTCTGACACTCGGGAAACACATCGACAATATTAACCCAAACACATGATAGAGATCTGTTAGCGATAAGGCGTAAACTTGGACACAGTCAGTCACACGCAGCCCCCCGGGAGGGCCAATTCATTCAGTGCCATATTCTGACTTTTACACAGGCACGCAACGCTTGCACTGCTTCCAATAGCCTAATTTGTGCTTTAGACCCAAGTTCGCACACATTTCGCAAGTCGAAATCACATCCACTTGCAGTGAGTTGTCATAAAACAAAACACCCAATAGAAAGAAGAATCTAACTTGGCGAGAGAAACCACCCAAATGAGAATAGGACCTGGTAGTTCGGCTGCTCTTAAGTGCATTAGTTACTGTTGTCCTCCAGCTTGCAGGATTGGGGCCCCTAAATAATAAGAAATACTGTCTGTCCACACCGGTAACCTACTAGCGGGGCCCAATGAGGTGTGTGTGTGTGTGTGTGTGTGTGTGTAGAAGGGAGGATTAGAAGGCTGCATCAGAAGAGCCCACGCCGTCTCCATTCCAAAAGAGAGCTGGAGGAGAAAATACAATGAACAAACAAGTCAGCTTAAATTCACTTCAGCAGAGTTTGCTAGTTGCGATGACCTTCTGAAAAGAACAGAAAAGTGGATAAATCTATCTTTTTTTTGTTCTTTATGCCATAATGCTTTCAACAGTAATGGAGACAGGATACTGAAGAAATACAGCGTCGGGCGCAAGAAGGCAGAGAACCAAACAACAAATGCGTCTTAATGCATAAAACAGCCAGAGAGGGCCAGATTTAAACACAATAACCAACTGTGCAAACAAGGAGCTTTTTCCCAGCCCAACCTCTTTGTTGTCCCAATTCAAACTGCACTTTTGGTTGCATATGATTCTGGTTGATTGAATAATGAAAAGATACAGGGCAATAAGACAGTTAGAAAAAAAAAAGAAAGCATATTTGTTTTGTCAACTTGTACACAACCCTTCGGTCTTCAACGGTTAAAGTTTGACTGTGCAATTGATTTAAAATAATGAATTATGTTGTAACCCAGGTCTCTGGCACTGGGTAGTGTGTGTGTGTGCACATTTATCTAAGTGCATGCATGCATGTTGTCAAAGAGCTCGGTTTCACTGCAAACCACAAACACACAAAGACCTACAAGCACACAAACACTTTTATGAGGCACCGCTCAAATAAATCAGAGGCACCACTCCAATCTGTTTTCTATCAGTCCCAATAGGATCACTCATATCCTCTCAGATCTAACGTGTAAAAAGAAAAGAATAGGAAAAATAAACGTTTGGCGTTTGAGAGGTTGGAACTTCCTCCCTGCTTTATAGCCGTCAACAACATCTGCAGCAGCTCTCCTGAGCCAGTCAGGACAGATGTGTGTGTGTTGGGGGGGGGGGGGTGCTCTGAGTCCCCTTTCCTACTCAAACCTTCCAAAAGTCTGTCGGTCGGCTGTATCCCTCTGTAGAATACGATGCTCAGATGTAAACCCAACACTCAGTCACACTGAAGATCCTCTATTAGTTAAGCCTACCCCTGGAGCGTCAGTTGAAAAATACCCTCTCCAAGTCAACTATCACCACTAAATAACTTTATCAACACAGATCTACACTCGCATATTCATTTGACCAATTATCATCACAGGAGTAAAATAATCCTGCAGCAGGAGGATTGATTTTTTTTTTTTTTAAGTTAATTAATTTTGAAAGGCTAAAAGTAGGTTACAGTTTAGGTGAACCCTATGGCTGTATTTCGGATATGGTTGTTGATGTGTACTGTATGGTTGCACTTCAGATACATTTTTGTACATCTGAATGTTGCAGTAGTAGAGTACGACCTACAGTAGTAGGACCTTTCTTCTGCTTGGTGCTTTAGCATTTGAGCGAGGAAGAAAGAGAACTGAGGGTTTTCAGTGAATTCATGCAAATCACAAGGCTCATTGGAATTTCCTGCTTTGCAGGAAAATCTCAGCGACATCAGAGTGATCAAAATAAGATAGCACATCTGTACAGTCTCCACAGCTGGAAAGATAGCACCCTGAAATCCACCTGTCATCATCTCCACAACTTTTATATTTTGCTTTGCTTATGAGTGGAATGCCTACCGGAGTGAATCAGTTCAAGTCATAGAACTAAGGCCAGAAGTTTTTCCTAACCTCATGACCTGACCAGGAAAAACATGTAGAGAACTACAGTAGGTAGGCTCAAGTGTTGTTGTTTTTTATCGTCAGGTGGAAAGGGAAAAACTCCTGGCACTATCATGTAACTACCATCTTAATATTCGAGAGAGGAGGCGGCAAGGAGTTAGGATGTGAGGAGTCGTAGAAATACAAATGAAAATAAAGCCCTAAATCTTTGTAAATCTGTCCTAAAGGCACTTACTCTCACACTGTCTGCTGCATCTACCGTCTCTCCTCCACCCATTCGATAACACCATTCCTAAACACAGGCTTGACACCTCCATTAACTCTAACCCTGCTTTATATTATCTTATTTCTCTCCTCCAACTCCCATGCCTTTCAGTAGACTACAGTTTCAGTCAAGGCTAGTGTGGTTTTGCTAAACCAGGTCGGTTTGAATTCTGATCCAGGACCAGTATAATCAAAGGCTTTCGGTCGGCCTCTGCGATGACTGAAATAACTTCTGTACTTTAGCAGGGCCTTTTTCTTTTAACAAGGCAGGCCCCCAGTGTACTATATACACTCTTGTCTGTTCTCTGGCTCAAAAATCTAGCTTGGCCTAGCTGATTGACAAATGCATTTTTACGAGGACCTTTAAAATAATTATTTACAGTGATGACTTTATCATGATTCTAATTAGCTTGTTTGTTTAGATGGACGTGATATATATGCCGTAAAACAAAACAAAAATCGTTCTGACCTCCCGGCAACCCCGCTCTGAGGGAGCATGGGAGGGAGCGGCCGCACCCTCGGCGCCGTGCTTTTCACATGCCGCCGACATGGCCCACGATACAACTGTCTTACATGAAAGAACATCTCTGGCTTATTTACAGACGTAAATAAAAGCATCTTTATCCTGATATAGATGCATCATTCAGTGTTTTTACTGCTGTTTATACGAGCAGTCTTCATCAGAAAAAGAAAAACAAAAGATGGACCCTTTTAAAGGGATCCTCTTCATCATCTTTGCTTGCTTGTGTCATCAAAGCGGGATGGGACGTGTGTTCACTGGCTGTGTATTCTTAAAGGGATAGTACATCCAAAATAGATTTTGGGGTGAAATTCCTCTTTGGCCTACAGACACAACCTTGACACAACTTTTGTCACAGCGTGATTAGAATCATAAAAAAAAAATGCATGTAATTCATGGTACCTATGTTAGCAAAACTGCCTTGCAAAAACACTTCAAACTAAGTTTGGTTCGTTTTTATATTTTTATTTGCATGCATACCTCTGAAATAGTCACTGGAATTTTGTTACGCAAAACTGGAACTATTTCCTTATGAATTCTCACAGCCACATCAGTCTGTTTGCTGTAACATGGACAATAAAGTTGTATTGTGTGCTTCGTTTTCTGTTGGGCACTCAGACGCAGACTGATTACCAGCTGCCAAACTCACCGGTATCAAAGCATTGGAATATTCAGATATTACTGCAACAAATAACATTCTCGCAGGAAAGAAAACATGGTTCTTCTCAAGTATCGACACTTAGGAAGTTACGGCTTGCAATGCAGCTTTGTTAACATCTTTTGGGGGGGGGGGGGCTAATCATGCTACCTCCTGGCTGTGGCAAAAAGTAAACAACAGATTATTGTGGATGCCGTCACTACTCGCCTACAGACAACTTTGAGGAAGAGGAATTTTACCAAAATGTGTCAAATTTTCCCTTAGTCATGCATTGATGTAAATGAGACACTAAGGAAAAATGTGACAGAGGGGGCTTTCACACCTAATTGGTTTGTACCGTTTTTTCAGAACTCTGGTGCGTTTAGCCCCTTAGTTCGGTTCCTTTGGACTGCTGTCCACACTCAGGAGCGCACTAAACAACGCACTGTGGTTTGCTTAAAAAGGTGGATCTTGGTCCGATTCAGCGGCAGGTGAGAATGCAGTCCAGACCAAACACAGGAAAATAACCAGTCGCTCAGTATTACTAGTTGTTTGACTGCAAGCATTTGAGAAAATGCATGCAGCATCATAACTTGATATCTCAACCATTCTGTGAGTAGCAGTGCATTGATGAGTGCATCCAATGCAGATTAGAGGAGACGGGGGCTATAGGCTACTGAATATAACCTATTCAAGTTGAAGTTAGAGCGGCTATTTCCTCCCGCATGTTGTTGGAAGACAAAAGCGAAAGTAATATGAAGATTTGGACACAAGTGATGCTTCATGATAATCATAGATGGATTTAAGGTGAGCATTTGTGTCCAATTAACAAAATTACTTGCATGGATAAGTAGTTTTGTTTAGGAATTGTAGTTGTTTTACAATGTAAAACAAAAATGGGCCAAATAAAAAAAATACAATCTAACAAATAAAATCTGATTCGAACTATAGCTCAAAACAATGTGTGAAAGTGCACTAGGTTATGATTAACCCCTAAATGGGGAATAGGGTGTCATTTGAGACACTAAGCCCTGCTGGGGTGCATCTTCGTGGGGTGGCTGTGGGCTAGAACCCAGCAGGAGTCTGGAGGTTGGGTCTGGTGGTGGTGGTGCTCCAGGCACAGTAAAGTTGCTACCAGAGAAATCTGGTTCTTGTTAACACACTACCAGGGACATCGAGTACTTCTCGGCTATGCCCAGTACAAACAAACAAACAAACACACACACACACACACACACACACACACACACGACTTGCACTGAAAAACACATACATAAACATCAAACAATGATATATGCACCAAGACTTACACAGCAAAGCAAAGACCAACTAGACACACATTTTGGCATGCGATCTGTGACCTCCATCTATGATCTTGGAAATCTACAGAATGATCTGTGATCTGAAGGAAAGCCTCTTATCTTCCTCCCATAATGCCATAGCTCTATATGAGATAGTGCAGGCTCCCTAAAAACAGATCCTTTGAAATGGGATCCTCTGTAATAGCACCAGCTTTAAATCCTACACTGCTAACATGCATGTTTTATGTCCCATGTTTAATGTATCTCTGTAAGTATATCACTCGGTTTTCAATTATCCAATTCCCTCTTCCCCCTCCCCTCCATGGACATTATTTACTGGGGGAGCCATTTACTCTTCAACTGTCTCTCCCCCCTCTCGGTCTCCCCTCTCTTTCCCTCCTGCATTGTGGATCCCAAAACGCTCAACAAGCTCTCCCATGATATTATCAACAACATTCCTGGACAGGGAGAAATAGGACGATTAAATATCAATTCGGGTTGTGGTCCAGCGGTTCGATCTGGAGTGTCTTGTGTTCTAAGTCTGTGTGCTTAACCCTGTGGACCTCCTCAGCATCTGCTCTGTGTCAAACATTAGTAACAGTAGAGAGATGGTGACTGAAGGTCCACACCTAGGCCTAATTTGTAGCAAACTCACTGCAGCCGTCTGTGAGAGGAACTGATGTCAACCTGCTATTAGAAACACACACACACACACACACACACACACACACACACACCCAACAAACAAGCACAAACTCATACACACGTGCTTGTGAACTCTAAAAGCGCACGCGCACACACACAAACTGCCAAGTGGCATTTACTAGTTTGAGTGCAGCCATCTCCTGGTGCTTTTCTTGTGTTCTCTGGGCCATGAGCTAAGTGCAGTCCAGCCAGAGTCCAGCGCAGAGCCCCAGAGGGAAGCAACAGATTAGTAGCAGTGGGAGCTGAGCTCCAAACAGCCCTGCTACGATATGGTGCTGCTTCCCCCTCATCTCATCTCCCTCTACCTGTCCCATCCTCCCTCTCTTAATCTGTACCTCCATTTCTCCCTCTCTCCCCTGCCAGCTTCCTCTTGTTCCCTCACCCCCCCCTCCCATCCACTTATCACTCCCGCTTTCCACTTCCCTACCTCTCTCTCCCTCTGGTGTACAGTATACAGCCCCTGACAGACAGATGGGCCTGAGGATGTGAGAGGGGATTGTGGTTCTGGACAGACTCCAGGACACACGGAGACGTCCAGCCAGGACCACTGATCCCTGACCCGGTTCCCACTGCTGATCCACAACAGCAGAACCTCAGGATGTTCCAGGTGTTACGCAACATCTGCCTGACAGGAGGAGGCCTGGTCCGAGTCTCTACCGGAGGTTGCTTGGGGGGAGTGAGGGAGGGAGGACTCACTGACCCCCGTGGATTCGGAATGTTCTGGTACAGCCTCAGTGAATGACACAGACTTGGAAGAAAGAGCCAGTAAATTTAGAGGGTGATGTCTATGGTTCTATCTCCAGGAGTGTAATGTGGTTCAGCTCCCGGTGGTGTGTGGTAAGGGTGTCTAGTGTGTGTGACAGAGCCCTCTCTCTCACACACATTCAGTGTCCATCAGGGTATGGTTAGATCAGAGCAGAGAGGACAGAGGGCAGCAGATGAGACGTTTCAGGAGGGCTGAGGGGGAGTTCTGTAGAAGTGTATTTCTTTATGGTTTCACAGGCCAGCCCGCTTTTTCAGCATCATGAATAAGTTATCGGACTGCTTGTATCCATCATCCAGCCGTGCCAGGACCTCAACAGCCATAGACTGGCAGTAAGCTGGCAATGAGGGATGGACACACAGAGCGCACAAACCTACAGGCATGCAAGCGAACACACACACACACACACACACACACACACAGGGTAAGTGATATACTGTGCTGCGGTCTCTTAGCAGGCAGGAAATGTCCAGAAACTCTGGCAGTCACAGTAAAGTGGAGAGGGCGGAGAGGGCAAGATGGGGGCCAGTCTCTGTCTGTCTCGTTTTGGCCAAAACTCTCTCTCTTAGTCTTCCCCTCTAAACCCAGAGCAGACTGTCGACCCTCACCCATTAACTTCTTAGGGAGTAGCGCACGAGGTGACCGTTTTGGAGACCCTGGCGTGCCCAAAGTAAAATGCCTCCCATTCAGGCCCAGAAAATAGGATATGCACATATTTAGTACCATTGGATAGGAAACAGTCAGAATTTTCTAAAAGTGTTAACCATTTGTCTGTGAGTAAAACATAACGGATATGGCAGGCGAAAACCCGAGGAATTTCTGTCCTGGAAAAAGTGGTTTTGACAGAGTGCCTCATTTGGAACCCCTCCCTTATGAAAATGCCCATAAAAGGGCATATGAATGCAGTACCTATCGCTTCCTCTGGATGTCAACAGTCTCGAGACACTGTTCAGAATTTTTTTGGATGCATTAGAGCAGAGAAGAAGAGAAATCAGGAAGTGTCCCCTTGAATGTCAACAGAAGAGAGCGCGCGCTCCCGACAAGGCACGCTCTGTGTTTTTTTCCGTTCTTATAGCTCAGTTTATATTCCGGTTGATTTATTATAGTAAATATACGTAAAAGGGTTCCTAAGGATACATTTAAAATGATTTTTGATTGTTCTTGGACAAGTTTATAGGTTTAATTTGAACGAGTTCTCGTCACGTTTCAATGGAGGAGTGGAGGCTGTAGTTTCTGATTATAACGCGCGAACCAAATGGAGATTTAAGGATATAATACATTACTTTTTCTAACAAAAGAACCATGGATTGTCTTCGTTGGACACTTGGGAAGCCATCAGCAGAAGTTCTTCAACAGGTAATTGATTTGTTTTCGCTGTGAAATGTGTTTTGTGTGAACCGTGAAGGCTTATGAATTTATGGTAATGGGAAAAATATGTGAGGTGCTACCCTCAAACAATCAAATGTGGTGCTTTCGCCGTAAAGCCTTTTTGAAATCTGACAANATCTGACAACGCTGTGATATTGCCAAGAAACAGAGCTTTTGATGAGTATGAAACACTTGTATATGGGTGCATGTTTAATAATTCAACTTTTGGATTTTGAATTTGGCGCCTTGCATTTCACCTGGTAGTGTCGGGATTGGGGCGCTAGCGCCCCACCACTCCCCAAGAGGTTAACTAGACCTGTGATAGGGAGTCACAATCCCCAGTATGTTACACACCACCGCAATGATACAGGCCTATACTACAACTGTTGTGTCTGGACCATGAATACACGCCCCTTACACAAGCCACAATCCCCCAAACGACCACTGTGGATCCCAACGCCACAGAAACATCAGTCACCACATGAAACACAGCATCCCCACCGCACCTCAGAGGGCAGCGGTCAGCAGCTGTGAGGAGAGGAAGTGAGAGGTGCAGAGGGGAGGACCCTGCTTCTGCCTGACAGGACCAGTCTATCTATAGCAGAAGGAGAGGGATGGAGAAAGGGAGGGAAGAGCAGCCCAGATAAGAGAGCAGAGGAGGGAGGGTGGAGATGTGGAAGTCTTCTAGCAGTGTGCTATAAGTTACACTAACATAGCCTGAGCGAGCAGTATCCCACTGTGCTAGAGGAACAATGACATCACAGAGACCGTAGCTGAAGCCTGCCTACTCAGAAACAGGCCTTGTGGATTGTAGCGGATTCATTCACAGGCCCAAATGGATATGATGCAAATGGACAACCACATTTCTCTATGGTCTTTTGACAATGTGTGCTGTGACCTCACCATGTTCGAGCATTACCAGCACCCAATGAACAGAACACAATCCTTTATTTGGATAAATCTGACTTCACTTATAAGTGCCTTAACTTAAACTGTCCATACACACCATTCACATGCATATATTCTGTTCTGCTGTCTTAATTTTTTGTTATTTTTTTACTTTTAGATTATGTGTGTATCAGTGGCGGTCAGTGCCGTTTAAGATGCCGTTTACAGCATATTCCATTCACCCAGCTCAAAGTAACATCGATAGGTTTAGGCTACTAGATGACACTCACATTTTCACTACAACCTAGCCTATAAATTAAAGTTTACAACGTAGGTGCACAGGTCTTGAGAAATTTGAGTAATCAAAGTGACAGACCGTGACATTCAATACCGCCTTGCACACTCAAACTCTAATAGAAGCCACATACAAACAGCATGATCTGCTCGTTGTATACTCCCGTCTCGCATCTGCCCGCTCTCACCTTTTCCTCGCCACTTGTGGACTTCAGTGCACAACACATCAGCTACATCGTTGTCACCATATCAACTAACGTCATAGCTAGTCAACATAGATACTAGAACTAATGCGTTAGCAAACCCGCTACAATCATGCAGTACAGTGTACAGTCAGTAAGCAGTTCAGCGGGCCCAGGTTGCAATAAATTAATATAAACAAAAGCTTACCTTGACTTGGAAGAGCTCCAGTGTTGGATAGCCATAGCCAACTGGCTAACATAGCATCCCTCTCTGTTTGAGCAGGATGTTTGAGTAGGCTAAACTAGTGATCTGCATTCACTAGCAAATTAAGTGAAAGTGGAAAGAAATACAAAATATAGCTACCTCTCTTCTCCTTCATTTCGGAAGAAATTAATTTGTTCAAAACTGTTCAACTATTGTCTTTCTCTAGCTTTGAGTCAACTACTCACCACATTTTATGCACTGTAGTTCTAGCTAGCTGTAGCTTATGCTTTCAGTACTAGATTCATTCTCTGATCCTTTGATTGGGTGGACAACATGTCAGTTCATTTATTTAACTAGGCAAGTCAGTTAAGAACAAATTCTTATTTACAATGATGGCCTACCCCCCCCCGGGCAAAACCCTCCACTAACCCGGATGACGCTGGGCCAATTATGCGCCGCCCTATGGGACTACCGATCACGGCCGGTTGTGAGACAGCCTGGGAACGAACTAGCATCTGTACTGATACCTCTAGCATTGCAGTGCCATAGACCGCTGCCCCACTCGGGAGGCCTATGCTGCAAGAGCTCTGGCAGGTTGTTAGACATCCTTTGGAAGTTATAATTATTGTGTAAGGCTATAGAAGGGGGTGGGAACCATGAGCCTCCTAGGTTTTGAATTGAAGTCAATGTACCCAGAGGAGGATGAAAACTACCTGTCCTCCGGCTACACCATGGTGCTACCCTAGAGAGTGCTGCTGAGGCTACTGAATACATTTAGTATAGTTTTATCTAAAAAGGGTAATTAATGTTTCACTATAAAAAAAATAAAAACAGAAATTCACTGAGGATGGTCCTCTCCTTCCTCCTCTGAGGAGCCTCCACTGGTGTGTATTGTTATCGGTAGATATTACTGCACTGTTGGAGCTAGAAACATAGGATGTTGCTGCACCTGTGATAACATCTGCAAAACTGTGTAAGCAACCAATAAACTTCGATTTGAAGTGACTCAAGTCAGAAGTGACTCACGCCGTTCTTATGTGCCTTTTTATTCTGTGTGTGTGTGTGTGTGTGTGTGTGTGTGTGAGCGAATGTCTGTGTCCTTCCTTTCATTTGATCTGGGTTGCATCCATGTTCAGAGCAATTACACAAAACCACCACGCTCTCAAATGAACAATACTGACATACTGGCTAGTGCTATTCTTGTCTCGCTCCCTGGGAAAACACACTAGCAAGGAGGGAAGATGCCATTGAGTCACTGTTTGTGCATGTGCGTGTGTGCCATGCCTCTGTGTCTATGTCTCTGTGTGTGTGGGTGTGTGAAAAGCCAGACCTGGAACACAAGGTTAGAAGAATAAGTCAGTGTGTTTGTTTTGGCGCGGGCCTCATATCATTTTACAGACAATAAAAATATGAGCTATTCATGGATTGCAAGTTTCGTCACAATATTGTTTTGAACGTTCGTTTTGGACTGATGCCCAACTGAGCATTCTACTCAATGCACTGTCAATGGGCACTGATGAAGATTCCATCAAAAGTGGCTTGCAAATACAATGACATTCAAAATGAGGCAAATAATTAGTAGAAAAACCTTTTGATGTCACCAGATTGACTTTAGATGCAGTATAACGTCAGCTAGCTAGCTAAGATTGGGGGTAGGCCACTGGATTTTAGTTAGCTAACATTAGTATTGCTAGCTATTTTTGACAAACTTTGCTAGTTAATGGCAACATTGCCATCTGTCTGAAGTAAATTTGACAACATGATAACGCTGGCCAAGTTGTCTCCTACTAAATATTTGGCTTATCAACACTTTAGGGCACCACTAAATACAATAGTGTGACAGAGGTGCAAACTATAAATAAAGTTAAGGGGGAAAAGAAAAGAGAGGGTCTTTATTGGACAAGGCTTCCATGCTCTGCCAGGGGGATAGGGCCCTGCCTCGTTATGTCCCCATACACAGCTAGAATGCATCCCAAATGGCACCCTATTCCCTATGTAGTCAAAAGTAGTGCACTATATTATAGGGGATAGGGTGCTATTTGAGACGCAGGCCTAGTTAGCTACACTCTGGCACTGTGAAGGGGCACTATGATCTAAGACACACTCTGCTCTTCAATTCACTACACAGTGTGTTTACACAGTGTGGCTGGATCTAGTGTTAATGGCAGAAGGTGTTTTACAATGTCATCAGGCAGGCAGAGCAGAGTGTGTGGGGGTGCATTTGATAGTCTTACATTTAATAGTGAAAACGATGAGGAACTAGCCATGACCTGACAAGTGAGACGTACTAAAGAAAGGAGAAAGACCGAGTTAACAACACGTTACTGCTAAATAACATTGGAAACAGAGTTGTACCACTACTGTATAACTTTTTGTTGGCCTTTGTCGGCTTCAAAATCAGAACCAGTACCAAATTGCAACCGGAGCCAAGATGCAAGAGAGAAACAGGAATGCTGCTGTCAGGTCCGCTGGACTCAACGACCGGTTCAACTGAGGACGTGTGTGTGTTTTAGTCTCAGTGTGTGCCCTCTCCATTGTCATTGTCAAGCCAAACAACATTGGCATGACAAGAGAGCAGAAACACTCTGGCATCCAGGCTAGATCTAAGCCAGGTAGTCTCACAATCAACACAAACTAATTTGAGAATCACAGAGTTCAATACGTTATGGAGATACCGAGAACAGCTGGAGTTCAAGCTAGGTAAAACTATTATATTGTGGAAAGTACCATTGGCACACCTAGGGGCATTTACTCTAGCCTAGCTAGCCAAGTCTAGAGTTTGGAGTAGCCAGGACTGTTGGAGTTGCTTACCTAACATTAGCTGCTCTCCAAACAATGATACCTTGGAATAAGGGATGAGCTAATTGGCTGAAAAATAGCTTGGGTTTAGTAAGAGCAGATCTCATAAGCTGAGAAAGAGTTAACGTCACACAAACGGTGCTGTGCACACACGCACCTGTCCTCAGAAAGAAAAACAGTCTAGGGAGCGTGAGAAAGAGAGCGAGCCACTTCCTCTACAGCCAGGCTTCTAGACGATCGAGATCATGAATATGAAATAATGCCCTGGTCTGCACAGCGCCCATCTGTGATGTATGATCTGCGATCGTCACACAGCCCTGGTGCTTTGATCAGGAGGTTCCCTTTGATCCCAGAGGAAAGAACAGAGAAACAGGAAGAACAGAGCCCTCTGTACTAAACACACCATCTTCTCCTCTATCCACAAAGAGAGGAGAGAAGGGAAGGATGGAGAGATGGAGGCGGGGGGAAAGACTGACAGGAAGTTGAGAAAGCATGCAAGACAGACAGTGAGAGAGGCACATAAAACAGAGAAATAGCAAGGGAACGAGAGATTAGAAAGAAGGACATTCGAGAGACAGGAAGAGCCAGAGAGAGAGAGAGGAAGAGCCAGAGAGAGAGAGAGAGAGAGAGAGAGAGAGAGAGAGACCCAGAGTGAGAGGCAGACCAGACAGGGATGGAGAGCTAGCTCCTCTCGGTGCGCATTTAAGGGGTCTGCAGGAAAGAGGGGGACCAGCACACTGAGGTAACCCAGAAGTAATGAAGAATCTGTGGGAACTTTAAACCTTAAACCTCCATGGGTCGTGTTCATTAGGCACCAAACTGAAGAAAATGGCCTGAAACGGAGGAGCTCCCTGGACTTCACGTGTTCTGTTGCAAAATGTTTTAAAGTGTTTTCCGTAATGAAGCTGGAGGATAACGTTACTGCAGGGCGTGAAGGGACTTACCTGTCCATCCTGCCCAACATGCACCTGGTGGATCTGAAGGTTCCCCTGAGAGAGAGAAGAGAGGGATCATTCAGACAGCCTGAGAGCATCACAGTCTCACACACATTTTGTAAACACACACTAACCATACTGCATAATGAACATACCAATCACAGCATCATTCACTCACACACACACACACAGCATAAACAAATCACAGACGCCATTACATTAACAAGACCACATGAAAAAGCCCAATTTAGCCTATATTCCCTGTGCTGTTTTCACTCCTAATTCTATTTCATATTCAACGCTGTCTGAGCTGCCATATGGACAGGCAGCATGGTAATCTCTCCCAAATAGCCTTATTTCCTTTTCCAACATGCTGAAACCAATGGCTTTGATGAAGAGGCCCCTGTTTCTAATGAAAACGCACACTGAGCGACAGTTGGGAAAAGTGGGATTTTGTTGCTAAGCTTTGAACTCCCAAAACAAACAAAATCATAGAGTGAAAAAAAAATGTATTTTCTGGCGTCCGATCACAAAGAGCAGGAAAGGCTTTCAGAGCTTTTCTTCCTCAGTCTCTCTCAAACGGTCTTCCTCCCTGTGTCTTGGTTGTACAGGTTAGGAACCTCCGTAGAATGCCTGGTCGGTGTGTTAGCCCTATTTGCAGTGCAGGTGTTTGTTTGTTTGGTGTGTGTGTGTACACACACACACGATGGTTGCATGTATGTGTACGTGTGTGTATGTATATGTCTACTCAAGTGTGTGCGCGCACAGTGTCGCCTCAAAATAAATCTATACCCCACATCTTATTAAAAAATATTGAACTATAATGCCGAGGCAGATAATTATTTCTCAGACACTGTGTGGTTTTGAGTCTGATTCTCTTAGAGCTAACCCATTGTGTGCATGTGAGGCTGTCTAGTGAGAGACACAGACCATCTGGGTATTATTTGGAAACAAATAGTATAATAACCCATGCATAGGCAGACGGTAGATATAAACAAGCACTGTTAACATTTAACATCTGTTGACGGTGAACTCTGCCTAATGACTTTAATACTTGCTACCACTACTGACTATTAAAGTGGCCCTCAGTCACTCACTGGGATACCCGGATAGACAGACAGGCTGACGGGCAGACAGAAACACTTACCTCACTGTCCTGTGTGATCTGCACCTCTTCCCCCTGTGGGACCTGGGCAATATGGAGATGTCCCTGAGGGATCTGATAATGGAGAGAGAGAACAAGATGAGAGAACAAGATGAGAGAACGTCTCTCTCTCTCTCTCTCTCTCTGAGAGAGAGAGAGAGAGAGAGAGAGAGAGAGAGAGCGAGGGGGGAGGGGAAGAGAGAAAGAGAGTGGGGGGGGGGACAAGAACTCACAATGTGTGTGTGGCACCGTTAACACATACGTCCACTCCCACCCCTCCACTATCAGCCTCTAGTCTGAGTCCTGCTGCAGTCGCTGCCTGACAGATCCTATGCTTTACATTTCCTCCACTGCATTAGCAGCACTCGTAAATTTCAGGCTTGGCTACACCCGCTAATACTCTCTAGAATATCAAGAGGGTAATAACTGCACAATGGTAAGCTCCCCATCATGATTCACTCTCTCCCCACTAGGCCTAGATTCAAATACTATTTGAAATCTTTCCAAATGTACATTGAGCATTTGCTCTAGCCTGCCTGGTTGGGTTTTGCAGTTTAGGACTACTACATTGGACCATTAAGCCAGGCAAGCTCAATCAAACACATAGGTATTTACAATTATTTCAAACAGTTTAACCCAGGTCTACTCACTAATGCATATTTTCAAATTTTCGAATTTTTCTACATGATAATATTGCATTGGATATTAACGCAAAACTAATCTCTCATGGACAGACTAGCATCTGACCGAATTACGCAAGATTGTAGTTCTGGGTCAACCGAGATGAACACAAAACTAAACTTTTCACAAATAATGATCATTTACTTTTTATAGTCCGCAAGGGTGGAATTCTGGCCTTAGCCTGTTCTTAGCCTGTCAATGTATGTAGAACTATCCTTCTCAATTTTTTAGAAACCGGTTACGGACTTTTGAGAAATCGTTTTAGTCTAAGCACGGCCAGCGTCAGCCCACTCTGACCTGACATATTATAATTTACCAGCATTTCCCGTAATGCTCTCTGCCTCTTCAAGTCTAAACATATACAACAGAGTCAAGCTGCTAGCCTGATCCCAGATCTGTTTGTGCTCTTGCCAACTCTTTTGCTGTCATTGTCAAGCCAAAACAGTCTTACTGGCCTTACTAGCTTATAAAACACTTATTTTCCCCAATTTGACATGGCAATAACTGACACGGACTTGGCATGAAACCATAAACAGTCTGGCACTCAGGCTATCAAGCTCATGCTTCCCTCAATAACACAGGACAGCCTGGTGGAAGACGTGAGATCTGGTAGTAGTACAGTACTTACTCCTTAGTTGGGTTTCAGTACATTTCAATGGCAGACATAACATTTGCTAAGATCCTTTCCTTCATTATTACTGAAAAGGTCAAAGCACTGTCTTCATTCTAAGTGATGTGTGGACATTGGAACAGAGCAACATTGTGACTCCACGAAGGTGCACAGGCAACAGGAAGTGATCAGACAGATCCATGCTTTTGTCACTTCTAGATTAGACTACTGCAACGCTCAAACAAAGCTTTACATGGGCTTGCTCCTACCCATCTTTCTGATTTGGTCCTGCCGTACATACCTACACGTACGCTACAGTCACAAGACGCAGGCCTCCTTATTTCTAAGCAAACAGCTGGAGGAAGGGCTTTTACCTATAGAGCTCAATTTTTATGGAATGGTCAAATAACTTATCTTCAGTAGGTCCTATGATTGAGTGTAGTCTGGCCCAGGGGTGTGAAGGTGAACAGCAAGGCACTAGAGCAACAAACCTCCCTTGCGGTCTCTGCCTGGCCGGTTCCCCTCTCTCCACTGGGATTCTCTGCCATCTGTCTCCTGACCCCTCCTGTCTCAGCCTCCAGTAATTATGCTGCAATAGTTTGTGCCGGGGGGCTAGGGTCAGTCTGTTATATCTGGGGGGAGTTTCTCACACACACACACACACACACACACACCACTAGGACCATGCCTCAGGACTACCTGGCCTGATGACTCCTTGCTGTCCCCAGTCCACGTGGTCATAATTCTGCTCCAGTTTCAACTGTTCTGCCTGAGGCTATGGAATCCTGACCTGTTCACTGGATGTGCTACCTTGTCCTGGACCTGCTGTTTTGGACTCTCTCTCTACTGCACCTGCTGTCTCTAACTCTGAATGATCGGCTATGAATAGCCAACTGACATTTACTCCTGAGGTGCTGACCTGTTGCACCCTCTACAACCCCTATGATTATTATTATTTGACCCTAATGATCATCTATGAACATTTGAACATCTTGGCCATGTACTGTTATAATCTCCACCCGGCACAGCCAGAAGAGGACTGGCCTAGGTTCTTCCTAGGATCCTGCCTTTCTAGGGAGTTTTTCCATAGCCACCATGCTAAGTTGTGTGTGTGTGCAGGGGTTTGTGAAGAGAAGAACCGAGACCAAAGGCAGAGAAATGGGGAGTGCAAAAGAAAAGAGGGGAAAAAGAGCGACAGAGAGAAATAGAAGACAGGGAGTACGCCAGAGAGAGAAACAGGGCAGGTAAGAGAATGAGAGGGAAGCAAAAGATGATGAGATGAACAGAAGAAAATCAGGGCAGTAGGGCAGGATGGAGAGGAGACTGTGACACTCACCACTTGGACCTGTCCGTCCTCTCCTATGCGGTGGATCTGGACCTGTTGGACGGCCTGGTTGGCCAGGGTGTAGTGTAGAGTCTGCTGGGTCACCCCCTCCATGTGAGCCACCTCCACCACAGCGCCACCCTCTGGGGAGGAAGGGCATTAGCACAGGGCAGGATGAGGGACTAGTGTAATGCAATAGAGTTAACAACAGTAAAATTACCCAGCTTAGACACAGATCTAGGACAAGATTATTGACCGACTCCCCCAGATCCATTAGGTGGAAAGGGGAGGGGGGGGGGGTAGCAAACTGAAATAAAAGCCCATTCACCTCTGGAGTAATACTTGGCAACAGCTCAGGCCATCTGCTAGATGATGGTGTGTGTTTATACTGTATCAATCATGTCTAAATACACAACAAGGACTCTCAAGCTAGCAGTCCAAACAGACTCATGACCCAGCAGCCAAACACAAACCCGGCCACAGTCTAAACACCCACCACTATCACACCCACGTCAGCCCACCATAGCTCCATCCATTATCTCCTTGGGGGTGTGTGTGATTAGCTTACACTGGTGCGTGCGTGCTCGCTATGAGAATATGGGTTTTTGTTGCTAGATTGATGTAGGCCTACATCCCACCACACTGATGATACAAGTGACAAAGCAGGCCTAAAGGCCTCATTCTCAAAAGAATAACATCATGGTATATAAAACACTTGGCACAGACATCTGACTGCTCCAGCTCATATCATAGCTATGTGTTGTATTTCCTGCCAGTAAGAGGTCTATCTTCCAACCTTCAGCATGACCACGGGTGTCTCTCAAATGGCACCCTTAATCCTATATAGTGCACTACATTTGACCAGAGCCCTATGGGCCTTGATCAAAAGTAGTGCACTATATAGTGAATAGGGTGCCATCTGGGACACAGCCCATGTACTGTAGTATGTAAATAATCCCCAGCCCAGCCACTGGCAGTGAGGCAAGATCCTGGTGGCTCGTGGAGACTGTACTTTTGGTGTTAGCCCTCTCTCTACATTCCTTAATAAATAACTGTTTAAAGTTAGTTTAAATGTCGAAGCAGTTTTATTAAGGGGAGTGTGAGAGAACGTGCTCTATGGGGTGCATGGGTGTGTGGCCTGGGAAAAGAGCGGGCTGTGACTGTACACCCCTTGTGTGGGCTCACAGGATATTTGGGTTTCCCCTGCTGTCCCATTCTCTCTGGTCAGGGGTGAGAGGTGATGGATCACAGGGAGGGGAGGACAGGAGGCGCTGTTGTGTTGTGAAGATTAGAACCGAAGATTAGAACCATCTGCTACACTCTGCATCTGCACTACTCACTGGGTTCCTAACACACCAACACTTACATAAGTGAGAGGAAAGACTAGTTTTACTATAAAGTGTGTGCGTGTGTGTGCGATGACCCCAGGTATCATGAGTACCTGAGCTGCCCGGTGTGTTGGTGCTACGTCTGGAGAAACTCTTGACCGCCAGACTCTGGCCGCGCTGCTTGCGTCTCCACGCCGTGCGACACTTGGAGTCGATGCTCTGCTTGATCCGGTACCAGTCCGACTCAGTGATGCCAAACTTATAGAACAGGTGACCTGAGGGGAACAAGGACCGAGGGCACATGTTAGGATGACTTCAGTTTAAGATGGTTAACTCACCATGACAAGGTAGAAATAGTCATATTAATTGCTTAAGATGGACAGCGTTTCATGCCAAGTTTGTGTGTGTAGTTTGTACAGTGCAACCTTGTCCCACTAACAATACAACTCTGCCTGAGCTGTGAAAATGTCAGAAGCACTGAAAACTCTAGCTAGATTCTACATCTGGTGGTCAGGGTACAGGTGGTCAGGTACCACTGGTAGTACTCATATCATCCCAATCTCCGACACTGGGGACCATGTAGGTGGATATATATAATGTGAGAGGGTGCGGTTATGTTAGCAGCTGGTTTGAGGGTGAGACGGAGGAGTTGACAGCTTCTTTCCACCCCGATTAACGAGGCTGCTATCCCCCGAGGGGAAGAGTTGAGACACGAGGAGGGGGAAGGGGGCGTGGGGGTTGGCCTCTAGCACACACACCAACACACAAACGCCTGACAGTCGTGTACAGGCACGAAAGGCAGGTGCTCTCTCACCAGTCCCAGTTGGACAGGCAGGCAGAGGAGTAGCTATGTTCCCATTAACTTTTTGGTCAACATTTACAAAGGTCGCATTTAAAATGGATGCGACAATTGCCTGCTTGGGTGAGTTTCCATTTAACCATCGTGTCAATAAAAACAGCTGGACGTAATGATGTCACACCAACAAAAAACTTTTTAGAAAAACCTAGTGTCGAATTGGTTGAAGTGTTTACCCATTTAGGCAAATTGCATATTAATACATTGGCAACTGCCTGTATGCCCTCCCACCTAGCTGTTTCAGGTCTCAGGTAGCCCGTGAAAGACAGCATGGATAGAATGCTATAATTTATATTTGCCATATTCTAACAAATTCTCATGTGCCAAAGTATCACCACGGTCTGTGCATTGGTGACACTTGCACTCCTGTACATCTGAAATAATTGGATGGTTAAACTTGCCAGCCAACCAGAAAAGAAAGGCGAAGCAATTCAGGCATTCTGTGCAGGACAATCTTTGAAGAAACATTTTTATAGTAAGAAAAATAATATTAGGCATTTACAATTAAATGTTGGGTGGAGCTTTATAGTTACGGGGTGACATTATGTGCCCTGTTTCCATCATAGTTTATCACAATAAAGAAAGTTTGTTGACAGAAAAAGTCACCTGTCGAATGGATACAAAACGTTGTCGATCTTTCAAACATTTCTGCTGTATCTGCCATTTCCATTGAACATGCAAAAAAAATTTTGTGACATTGCTTTTGCCAAATAAACCTGGGTCAATGGAAACCTGCCTACTGTGAGTGAGTCACCTGGCCCTGCTCCAGACCCCACATACCTCAGTGTCAGCCCAAATCTGTCTCCAAACACACAGTTACACACACACACCATAGCTGAATTTCAGAAACACACACCTGAATTACACAAAGACACACACACACACACAAGGGAAGTGCACACACACACACACACACAAACACACTCCGCCACTCCTGCACGGCACATGCAATCAACAGACAGTAATAGATGTGGGGTGACAGAGTCCAACTCCCTCACCACACACAAGACTACTCCCAATAAATACTCCTCTACCACAACCAGCCTCCCCTGGCTCCCCTCCCCTGGCTCCCCTCCAGCTTCCCTCATTACCCATTTAAGCTTAATTAGGAATCAAAGGGGTCAGCGCATTAGCTACGGCCCCATCATGTACACTCCGACCTACATGTGCTTGTCATTTGGAGTGTGGTATGTTGTAAAATGTGTTACGCATGAATGTATGTGTTGTTCTAACCTGCCCGGGGAATGCAGAGAGATTCAGGTCTCACTGGATGGAACTGGAGCTACACTACAACATGGGGCAGTGCCATCTTAACAGGTAACACGGGAGCATTTGGAGTTGTGTGGCCGTTGTGACAAGTGGTTGATGACAAGGTGAAAGGGTAACCTAAGTGCTAGAGGGTGAAGGGATTGAGCCCTGCCTATGATACATCTATGGGGAAAGATGGATCAAATAGTCCATGGCAGCTGGTGCCATGTCAAGCGTGTGTGAGTGAGTGGGTTAGTGTACGTGACTCACAGCGTATGCCGTAGATCATGAGCGGGTCCAGCTGCTTCTTGCCGTGCTTGCCCTGTCCTGACAGGTTGGACATGGCCTGCACTTCGCGGTGGAAAAGGTAGTCCAGCAGCGTCAGCGCCATCTTCTCCGCCGTGCGGCAGTTGGTACTGAGGTGGAGCATGTCGCCCGGCAACACCGGGCAGCGCACACGCATCTCTGCATTGTTCTCATCTCCAAGCCACGTACCTGCTGGGTAGTCGTCTATAAAAGAGAGGTGAAAGGGGGAGTTAAATGGGTGGGTGCAGTGGTAAAGGTATAACCCCCAAAACTACTCTGCGGTGACCCTGTGCTGCTCCCAGTCTGTAGTACACTATATATAAACAAACGTATGTGGACACCCCTTCAAATTAGTGGATTCGGCTATTTCAGCCACACCCGTTGCTGACAGGTACATAAAAATTGAACAAACAGCCATGCAATCTCCATAGACAAACATTGGCAGTAGAATGGCCTTACTGAAGAGCTCAGTGACTTTCAACGTGGCACAGTCATAGGATGCCACCTTTCCAACAAGTCAGTTCATCAAATGTCTGCCCTGTTAGAGCTGCCCCAGTCAACTATAAGTGCTGTTATTGTGAAGTGGAAACGTCTAGGAGCAACTACAGCTCAGGCGCAAAGTGTTAGGCCACACAAGCTCCCAGAACGGGACCGCAGAGTCCTGAAGCTCGTAAAAATTGTCTATCCTCGGGTGCAACACTCACTACCGAGTCCCAAACTGCCTCTGGAAGCAACATCAGCACAATAACTGTTCGTCGGGAGCTTCATGAAATGGCTTTCCATGGCCGAGCAGCCGCACACAAGCCTAAGATCACCATGCGCAATGCCAAGCATCGGCTGGAGTGGTGTAAATCTCACCGCCATTGGACTCTGGAGCAATGAATTACACTTCACCATCTTGCAGTCCAACAGATGAATCTGGGTTTGGCTGATGCCAGGAGAACGCCACCTGCCCCAAGCATAGTGCCAACTGTAAAGTTTGGTGGAGGAGGAATAAATGTCTGGGAACGTTTTTACGCTAAAACATACAAATGACATTCTAGACAATTTTGTGCTTCCAACTTTGTGGCAACAGTTTGGGGAAAGCCCTTTCCGGTTTCAGCATGACAATGCCCCCTTTCACAAAGCCAGGTCCATACAGAAATGGTTTGTCGAGATTGGTGTGGAAGAACTGGACTGGCCTGCACAGAGCCCTGACCTTAACCCCATCGAACACCTTTGGGATGAATTGGAACGCCGACTGCAAGCCAAGCCTAATCGCCCAACATCAGTGCCCAACCTCACTAATGCTCGTGGCTGAATGGAAGCAAGTCCCTGCAGAAATGTTCCAACATCTAGTGGAAAGCCTTCTCAGAAGAGTGGAGGCTGTTATAGCAGCAAACGGGGGGACCAGCTCTATATTAATGCCCATGATTTTTAATGAGATGTTCGAAGACCAGGTGTCCACATAATAGTAAACTGCTGCTCTTCCTTTTTAACAACACTATCAACAAGGCATTTCCTAGTTTTGTCGCACCTGGAATAATGTTCAGTCCTGTGGTTGGGTGCCACAAAGAGAGATTACAATTGGCTCAGAACAGGGAAGCACGGCTGGCCCTTAAAAATGTACACGGAGAGCTAACAATAATAATATGCATGTACATCTCTCATGGCTCAATTGGAGGAGAGATTGACTTCATCACTACTTGTTTTTGTAAGAAGTATTGACATGCTGAACGCACAGAGCTGTCTGTTTAAACTACGAGCACACAGCTCGGACACCCATGCATACCCCACAAGACATGCCACCAGAGGACTCTTCACAATCGAAGTCAAGAAAAGACTTTGGGAGGCGCACAGCAATACATAGAGACATGACTACATGGAACTCTATTCCTCATAAGGTAACTGATGCAAGCAGTACAAATACACCTTACGGAACAGCGGGGACTGTGAAGAGACACAGGCACACGCTTACACATGATAAGACACGCACTGTACACACACGTACACATTCATTTTGTATATACGTGGTAGTAGAGTAGTGGCCTGAGGGAACACACTTAATGTGTTGTGGAAAATATTATGAAATGTCATGTCATGTAATATTTTAAGTTGTATATAAGTGCCTTAATGTTGCTGGACCCCAGGAAAAGTAGCTGCTGTCAAGGACTTGGCAGCAGCTAATGGGGATCCTTAATAAATACAAATAAAATACATACTTTTGGTCATGTAGTGTATGTGTGTATTTGTAGGTCTGTGTCTATAATACATATTTGTGTGAAGCAGTAATAGATCTAACACCTATTCATGGGTGAGGGTTTTTGGGCTTAATGTTTTAATTAATATTTATTCTGATGTCTACTCTATGTATAGACACAGATCCACACATGCACATAAGCAAACACACACAGAGAGCAAAAATACTTCACAGGTAGGCCTACACCACTTTTTGTTTCTCTTTACATTCCATTTGTATTATTACAAAATCCTGTGTGATCAATATGATCCTTTCTCTGTATGAATGTATTTTGTGGCAGCCTACAGATAGATACATGGAGGTAGAAATTAAGTGTAAATTGACATCAATAATGTACGTCTAACCCCCCCCCAACAAAAATGACCAAGCAAATACATAAAAAATAAAATAATATATATATATATTTTTTTTTAAATAGGCCTAGACCTTCACTATCTCTGCTACTGCTGATACCACAGCACAGCCTTGTGGAGACCATCAGGAGTACACCAACAAACAGTTCTAGAGGTTATTATGAGTGTTGTGACATTCTCTAACAATAGGAATCTCCCTGGGGCATTACAGAGTTCAACAAGGAACACCACACTTCCTATGGGATAGCTATATCTATCTACACAGAGTGTAAAAAAACATTATGCTCTTTCCATGACAGACTGACCAGGTGAACGCCACGATCCCTTATTGATGTCACTTCAAAATCAGTGTAGATGAAGGGGAGGAGACAGGTAAAGAAGGATTTTGAGACAATTGATACAAGGATTGTATAGGTGTGCCATTCAGAGGGTAAATGGGCAAGACTGGTGGGCTCCAGGTGGTATCTGATTTTAAGTACCTTGGCATCATACTTGATTCCAACCTGTCTTTTAAAAAGCAGGTGAAAAAGGTCATTCAAATAACCAAATTCAACCTAGCTAATTTACAATTTACACTAAATTGTTTGACAACAGAGGTAGCAAAACTGTACTTCAAATCTATGATACTCCCCCACTTAACATACTGCTTGACTAGTTGGGCCCAAGCTTTCTGTACAACATTAAAACCCATTCAGTCTGTCTACAAACAGGCTCTCAAAGTGCTTGATAGGAAGCTTAATAGCCATCATCACTGTTACATCCTCAGAAAGCATGAGCTCCTGAGTTGGGAAAATCTTGTGCAATACACGACACAGGTCTTGTATTCAAGATCCTAAATGGCCTGGCTCCCCCTCCACTCAGTACTTTCGTTAAACAGAAAAACCAAAACATATGGCAGCAGATCCACAAGGTCTGCCATGAGAGGTGACTGTATAGTTCCTTTAAGGAAAAGCACCTTTAGTCAATCTGCTTTCTCTGTGAGAGCTTCCCATGTCTGGAATGCACTGCCATCAGACACACATAACTGCACCACCTATCACACTTTCACCAAAAACATGAAGCCATGGCTAAAGGCCAATCAGATTTGTGAACATAATCCCTAGCTGTGTATTGCCGCTTTCCATGTTGTCTGTAGCTTGTGAGGTGTGGAAACTAGACACTCTAATGTACTTGTCCTCTTGCTCAGATGTGCACCGGGGCCTCCCACTCCTCTTTCTATTCTGGTTAGAGCCAGTTTGCACTGTTCTGTGAAGGGAGTAGTACACAGTGTTGTACGAAATCTTCAGTTTCTGGTAATTTCTTGCACGGAATAACCTTCATTTCTCAGAACAAGAATAGACTGACGAGTTTCAAAAGAAAGTCTTTGTTTCTGGCCATTTTGAGCCTGTAATCGAACCCACAAATGCTGATGCCCCAGATACTCAACTAGTCTAAAGAAGGCCAGTTTTATTGCTTCTTTAAAATCAGCACAACTGTTTTCAGCTGTGCTAACATAATTGCAAAAGGGTTTTCTAATGATCAATTAGCCTTTTAAAATCATAAACTTGTATTAGCTAACACTGATGGTTGCTGATAATGGGCCTCTGTACGCCTACGTAGATATTCCATTAAAAATAAATCAGCCGTTTCCAGCTACAATAGTCATTTACAACATTAAGAATGTCTACAGTGAATTTATGATAAATTGGATGTTATTTTAATGGACTTTTAATGCTTTTCTTTCAAAAACAAGGACATTTTTAAGTGACCCCAAACTTTTGAGAGGTGTGGAGAATTAGTTCTTAACTGATTTGCCTAGTTAAATAAAATCAAATAAATAAATAAAAAGTGGAAGGATCTCGCACGCACACACACCCTTTTTGAAAACCACATGGTGCCCTCCGGCTAACACCGACAAAGACACGTCGCCATGGAAACTTGCAGCTGCAAATAAATGAATATGTATGCATGGAACGTCTTTGAAGCTAACCAAGGAACTTCCAGAAACCACTCAAAAACAGCCCAAAAAACAAAAACAACAGCATGAGCTGCAGAGTGAGAGACTTTGCTCAATCAGAAAAACATTTCCTCTCCTCAGGCGTGTCAGTGACCACTGGGAAAGCCGCTGAGTCGACAGAGTGAGACCATCCTAGAAGACTTAAAAACAGTCTGTGTGAGACACTAGCTACAACAGATGTCTACCCTGGTAATGATACAGACTGAAACGTCAACGCAGCACCATTGTACACGAACACAGGTGGTAGTATTTTGGCGTTAAGGAAGAAATGCCAGGCAACATATCACATCCACAAATCAAATTCCAGCTGCATTGGAGTTCAAATTTGTTGATGCATCTGTCTAACTAAGAAGACTCCAGCCCGATTCACAAAATGGGGACAGGGATGAATAGATCAAGTGGCTTTTTCATTACAATGCACACTTCAAACCATGTCTGGGACATGTATGTGTGTGTGTGTGTGTATCTGTGGTTTCTGAGTTTCTCTATGTGTGCATTTTTATGGTTTTCTGTGAAGGTTTATGTATGTGCATGCGTGTGTCACATGTGCACGCTCCGACAGGGTCGTACCCTCGGAGTTGAGGGTGATGAGGGTGACGTTCTGGGTGCTCTGGGAGTTGTTGGCCTGGCCACTGTTGGACACCGAGTCGCTGGCCTCTGAGCCGCTCTCCTGTTCCTCCTGGCTGTCCTCCGGCGCCGGCACCTTCACCAGGAACGTGTTCTGCCTCCGCCCACCCACTGTGCTGATGGAACAAACACAGAGGCTTAGTTAGAGCGAGGTATCAACACAGGGACCCATGGGCCGAGCCAAACTGCGTTCCACTGTGTTCTGTTTGAGCCACTAAACTCTGCAGGTTTCATTGGACCACCGTGTTACGACAGTTCTGTGTAGATCAGACTTTAGATCACAGTTTCATGCACAAGTGTTTGTTCTATATGTGATTCTAAAAAAAACAGGTGTCAGTCACTCACTTGCTAAGGAGGTTCTCCAGTGAATCTGCCCCTCGAGTTACTGACTCCTCCTGACCCTTCGGTCGGTCTTGGCTCACTATCACATTGGTCTGTGGAACAACACTGCAGGGGCAGACGGGGAATTCTTCTGTGTCAAATACCTCAACAGGCTCCAGTGTCAAATTGTGTTCATGGGAATAGGCGCATTCTACTTAAGCACTCACTTGTAAGAAAATGAGTACTCCCTCACAACTCCCTCACCCCTCATAAAGTACAAGTCAACCAGTGTCAACATCCTCCTGCGTATCACCCTTTGTCTCCAAGTCCTCATCTCACCCTGACCAGTCCCAGAATTTTATCCCACCATGATCCCCAGTCCTAACCAGGTTGTATTCATTAGGCACCAGAAGAAAACAGACAGACAGGAAAGACTATCTGAACATGTCCAATAAGAAACTCTCGTTTTTGTTTGTCATTGCAAAATGGCCTTCTACGATATACCCTAATGAATATGGACCCGGGTCCACACTTCAACTCACCAGCGCACTTTGTTCCAGGTCTGGGTGGCCCCCAGAGGGGAGCCGGCCACCATAGGGACCTGGATGGGTGCCTGGTTCTTGTTGGCCACAGCATCCAGCTTCTTCTCCAGGGTCCGACACGTCACCTCTACCAGCTGCAACTTGGCCTCCATGTTGTCCAGACGCTGGCAGATCGTCTGGCTGATGGAGTACAACAAGGTCTGGAGAGCGGAAGAGTGAAAGAGTGAGAGAATTGTGTGTGTGTGTGTGTGTGTGTGTGTAAATGCATGTTACACATTGGTGGTTGATGAAGTAAGTTCCCTTCTTTACAATAAGCACTACAGTACACCTATTCTTACAATCTTTGGTTTTTGTTCTTCTTCTATAGTATTATGGCGGTCCGCAAAACGTTAAAGCTGCATGCCACCACCTACTGTACAATCTATTATACTTGATGATACAAAAGAGAAAATGAAAAAATAAAAATAAATACCCTACCAACTATTAACCGTCATAAAAAAAAACACCACCCCATTGCACTACTTAACACCATCTAATCCTACCCCATGCCGACATCCTGGGAGAACAGAACACTACCATTCAACACCCCCTGTAACGCTTCTGCAGTAAAATCCCATAATCCCAAATACTTCTCTGCAGCTGGCATCACAACAAAGGTTTCACATATAACCACGGTTATGTGAGCTATATGGATCACTCCAATATATTGGTATCACTCCACGGCGGAGGGATACATCTGAGGTGAGGATTTACAGATTTACACCCGTGTACACCAGTGTCACGGCTGGGGTCCGCCCCTATATATAGATCCAATGGCCACGACTCACATTCTCTACATCATTTTTGAGGCGCCTCTCCAATCCTCTACGGTGCTAGTGATCCATATAGCTCACATAACCGTGGTTACATTGGTTATGTTTAACTATATTGGATCACTCCAATATATTGGTATACCTGTACCTGATTTAGTCGGTGCTAGAGGGACCTGGCCAGCCAGCTGCGAAGTCCCAGGGCGGGATCGAGACACAGTGGCTGTCAATGTGGAAGGAGTGGTCCCGGCACCATCCCCGGAAGGGGAGGCGACGCCCAGGACCGCTGAACCAACCGCAGAGGGAGGTGCCACATTTACCCGATAGTACCTAGCAAAGGTGCAAGAGGAAGCCCAGCTGGCCGCAGCACAGATATCAGCGAGGGGCACCCCTCTCAGTAGAGCCCAGGACGCAGCCACTACCCATGTTGAATGTGCCACCACAGATCCCAGCACTGGCCTGCCAGCCAAGCGGTATGCTGTCGTAATCGTGTCCACGATTCAGTGAGAGAGCCTCTGCTTTGATAGCTCAGCCCCCAGGACTCTCTCACCATAGCAGACAAAGAGCTGGTCTGTTGTTCTCACTGACTGTGTCCGCTCCACATAGGCAACCAGTGCCCGCACATGTCTTCCCTTCAGATGTGGAAGGAAAGACCGCAGGGCCAGCAGTACAGCTCAGAGCTCTAGTGTATTGATGTGCCTGCCACTCCAAGGGGGTAGCCAACAGCCTCTGGCCGACCTGCCCTTGCACCCCCCCCCCAGACGATCTGGGAGGCGTCTGTGCTGATCAGCTCCAGGCAACACATCCTCAGCATCTCCACCCCACCTGAGAGAAAAGAGCGACAGCGTCACCTCAACAATGCCCTGAGGCACTGTGCAGTCACCTGCGGCTGGCGGTGACGGTGGCGTTTTGGGTGCAGCTGGTGGGAGTTAAACCACCATTGAAGAGGCCGGAGATGGAGCAGGCCCGGGGGAATCAGCAATGAGGCCGCCGTCAGCAAGCCCAACAGGCGATGGCAGGTCAGGGCGGATACCACCCGCTCCTGCCGATAGTGGTCAAGGCAAGATAAGATCGCCGGAACCCTTCTGGTGGGCAGGTGTGCTCTCATGAGGACTGAGTCCAGTTCCATGCCAAAGAAGGCCACCCTCTGGGTGGGCATCAGACGGCTCTTTTGTTTTTTACTTTTACCCCTTTTCCTCCCCAATTTTGTGGTATCCAATTGGTAGTTACAGTCTTGTCTCATCGCTGCAACTCCCGTACGGACTTGGGAGAGAGCCGAGCGTCCTCCGAAACACAACCCAGCCAAGCCACACTGCTTCTTGACACAATGCTCGCTTAACCCGGAAGCCAGCCGCACCAATGTGTCAGAGGAAACACTGTACACCTGGCAACCATGTCAGAGTGCATTGCGCCCGGCCCGCCACAGGAGTCGCTAGAGCGCGATGGGACAAGAACATCCCTGCCGGCCAAACCCTCCCCTAACCCGGACGACACTGGGCCAATTTTGCACCACCTCATGGGTCTCCCGCTTGCAGCCGGCTGCGACACAGCCTGGACTCGAACCAGGATCTCTAGTGGCACAGCTAGCACTGTGATGCAGTGCCTTAGACCACTGCGCCACTCGGGAGGCAGACGACTCTTGCCATTTACAGCAATGCACAGCACCCCGATGTGTGTCAGGAGCATGTCTCAGTCTGACAGGACCTGGGTCTTGGTCGGGACACAAATCAACCAATCATCCAGGTAACTGAGGATCAACAATCCTCTGGACGTGAGAGGTGCCAGGACAGCGTCCATGCACTTTGTGACAGTGCAGGGTGCCAAGGAGAGGCCAAAGGGAAGGGGCCCTCCTCTCCTCTGGCGCCACGAGCGCATGGTTCCCCAGGCATGTCCCTATGGCGGTGACGGTTGACAGGTTGTTGCTCCACCACACGCTGTGCCCCTCCCCACTGTCGTCCCTCAGCACGAGGTGATGGGGCAGGAGAGGGACCCCACTGTCGTTCAGGTGCAGGTGGGTGGCGCCTGAGGAGGCGGCATGAACCGTCTCAGGGTCTCCCGGTCCCTACGAACCTTATCGGTCTGCTCCAGAACGTTATCAACCCCTGGGGTGATGGGGAGAGTGGCTCTGGAGAGCAGCTGGCAGACGGCAGATTGGGCCAGCCAGAGATGGCGCCAGGAAGTAAGCACCTGCGCCATGGCCCGTCCTTTGGCGTGGGCCACATCCCTCTGGAGCAGGGAAACCAGTCAAGACACCTCCATCGCTTCCCGGAGGAACACCTGTGTGCCCTCTTGCAGCCGGGGCAACAGAGTCTGTAGGTAGGCCTGCAGCAGCATGGCCGCGTTGGTAAGGCAGCAAAGAGAGCAGAGGGACCCATATGTGGCTTTCAAGTCCGCATCAAAGACTCTGGGGGTTCCCGGCTTCAGTCGCGGGTTCCACACTATAATCTCCCGGTCCGGGAGGACCATGGCAGCTATCATGGCGTCCATGGTCGGGTACTCCCGGAGGCCGAGTGACTCGTAACATAACTCCATGGTCCAGTCTTTACTGTGAGTCGGAAGAGCCCCCTGGCAGAGGCCCAGTTCTCCTGCAAGGCCTAGCAGAACTCAGCAGAGATGGGGACAGACGGAAAGTCATCACTGTCCACCAGTTTGATGTCCAGTGCAGTGGCTACCCGAGTGAGTAGGCTCCTCATAGCCTCTCGAGCCACTGGGGGGCGATGAAGCCCGCTGCCGGCTTCTGATGGCCTGTCAGCCTGGTATCCCCGCTCACGGTGGTGAACAGTGCCAGCATCGTCCCCCAGGAACAGCCTGTCACTGGCCAACAGGGAACAGCTGTCATCGCCATCGAAGCTATCAACCTCCTGATGCAGGGCATGCGCCCTCCGTTCAAGGTGGTCCCAGCCGCCCGACAGGACTTGCAGCAGATGGGCTCCGCCTGCGGTGGCTCCAGCCATGCTTCCTGGGAGGGGTACTGGGCCCAGGAGAGGGACTAACAGCTCGCTGGTACACCACTCCTGAGGGAGGGAGCTCGTCCCCAGCCTAAGCTCAAGCCTGGCCGACCCACTCGCGCATGGCCTCCAATCGTGCCAGGCGCAGGCGTTCTGAGAACACCACACAAAACAGGCATCCAGTAGGGCGCTCCACCGCCTTCTCCACGTGGCTCAAACCCAGGCAGTGCATACACAAGGTATGCGGATCCCCAGAGGGGATGCCATCATCACACCTGTTACAAAGGGAAGCCATAAGCTCAGCCAAGCCAACAAGGCCACGGACCAGGGGTCCGACGCCCTGGGAGAGCTTATGTCGTGACCCGCTTGGAGGAATAGGAACCTGGTGAGGGATAAATTACCCAGTACCTCTGCAAAAAATTGGAGAAGACCCGTGTGGGAAAAGCAGGCAGACAAAAAAAACGCAACCAGGTCATGGATTTGATTTATTAGTTGTTGTGTTTTGTTTTACGCCAACTGCAGTGTTACTTAGCCGGTTTTAATATACAAACAGTAAGAACAGCACCATATGATGGAGTAACTCCGTTAAGGAACTCCAAAGTTAATGTCTCAACGTAGTGGAAATCCCACCGCGATACTCTTCCACTCTGCAGGGGAAAGAACAAGACAAAAAGCCCACAGGATAATTAGCAGAGAACCCGCACCTATGGCGCCACCATACTAATGGATGCACACGGAGTCGTAGTGTAACGCTAACGAAACACAAGTACGACAAACCACTGTCGGAAGATACAGATCAACCACATGCAGCGAGTGGCGCACTCAAGAGGAGGTGCTAGGCATGTGGTCAGCTGCTCCAGGCTGCAAACAGCCAGTGAGTATACTTCCACACAAGATATTACACTTACCAGTGACTTAGCAAGCGAACTTCATAAAGTTTGTATCCCTCCGCCATGTTTATTCTCACTTTCTAACCAAAGTTGGTGTGGGTTTTCTTATTTTTTTGTTTCTGCATTATCAGGCAAATCTCATGGGTGTCCATGTTAGGTGTTAAGACCCTACCTGAGCTTACTTGGCCAGCACCCAGACAGTAGGCACTCCCCATAGATGCCTTTCAGGACCCATTTTAAACCCCCACCTGTTTTGTACTGGTTGTCAGTGGCTCATTATTTTGTTCCATTTTTCTATTGAGCAGCGTTTTTTTTGATTTCTTGATTTATTTTCATAGGACAAACAAACTGACTCAGCTTAGAACGGCATATCATATCCAATACACCCCCAAAGTAGTCCACGAGTAACCTACCTTTAGAGATGCATCTTGGGTGCTGTTGTCCACCCTTGGCCTTTTCCTGTCAGGCTTGTCATCAGAATCTTCATGATTGTCCAACACATCTAACACATCACACATGCAGTCACACACAATCATAAAAAAAAGATACGCTGTTGCTGCTGGTAAGTACCTCTTTCAAAAGGATTTGTCTTTTTCAACAATCTATTTCCTGTGTTTAAGGGGTGAAAAATCCACCTGTCACTTACATCTCACTGGATTGATTGCTTTCATTTTGAAAGCAACTTCCGAAAATGAACACGGATTATTGTGATATTATCTTTGATCTCGCAAACAATGTAAAGTATGTTTAGATAGATTTAGATTTTTAATCGGAGTGTATCCTGCTATTGACACATTTGTTGAATTATGCAAGAAAATGTGACAACAGTAATTAATGAGGCAGACTAGACAGAGCAGGTAAGGTAGACAGAGCAAGTGTTGTGGTTGCAGCCCTGTTCCACCCTTATGTTAATTCATACATGCAAAAAACACCTGGGGCCTCATTTATAAACATTGTGCAAACACAAATTGTGCCCCAAAACATGCACGCGCCAGTTCACGCATTAATTGGCTGTATAAAAACTGAACTTGATGTGAGAATGTGCTTATCCTCCCACCACCTTTAGACCATGCGTACGCACAGTTTCTAATGGTAGCCTTGTGCAAATGGGGACAATATCTTGACATATTCATAACAAAACAACAGGTAGCTAAATATAATAAGATGCAATCATTTGCTGTTAGTGAGAAGAGCAAAAGTAGACTTATTTTATCTTTGCATTCTAAAATAATTAGAAATATATTTCCAATTATTTATTTCATTTCCATGATCATTGCAGAATAAATTCCTCACCTTTTCTGACTGATGGTTTCATACTCGCAAAATAGATTATAGGCCTACAACAAGTTTGTATAAGCTACCATTCTATACAATCCGATCCGAAGCACAGTTTAACGGTTGAACAGACTGTTCACCTTTTCTATTGATGTTTGTAGGCTACGTCTGAAAACTGTAAAGTCAAATTTTTCGAGTAGCCTAAACAATATTTCATTTATAAACATAATACATACAGTATCAGTCAAAAGGTTTGGACACACCTACTCATTCCAGGGTTTTTCTTAATTTGTACTATTTTCTACACTGTAGAATAATAGTGAATACATCAAAACTATGAAATAACACATATGGAATCAAGTAACCAAAAAAGTGTTAAACAAGTCTAAATATATTTGAGATTCATCAAAGTAACCACCCTTTGCCTTGATGAAAGCTTTGCACACGCTTGGCATTCTCTCAAACAGCTTAATGAGGTAGTCACCTGGAATGCGTTTCAATTAACAGGTGTGCCTTCTTAAAAGTTAATTTGTGGAATTCTTTTCCTTCTTAAATGCATTTGAGCCAATCAGTTGTGTTGTGACAAGGTAGGGGTGGTATACAGAACATAGCCCTATTTGGTGAAAGACCAAGTCCATATTATGGCAAAAACTGCTCAAATAAGCAAAGAGAAATGACAGTCCATTATTACTTTAAGACATGAAGGTCAGTCAATGCGGAAAATCGCAAAAACCATCAAGCGCTATGATGAAACTGCCTCTCATGAGGACCACCACAGGAAAGGAAGACCCAGAGTTACCTCTGCTGCAGAGGATGAATTCATTAGAGTTAACTGCACCTCAGATTGCAGCCCAAATAAATGCTTCACAGAGTTCAAGTAACAGACACATCTCAACATCAACTGTTCAGATGACAGTGTGAATCAGGCCTTCATGGTCGAATTGCTGCAAAGAAACCACTACTAAAGGACACCAAAAAGAAGAAGACATTTGCTTGGGCCAAGAAACACATTAGACCGGTGGAAATCTGTCCTTTGGTCTGATGAGTCCAAATTTGAGATTTTTGGTTCCAACCGTTGTGTCTTTGTGAGATACAGAGTAGGTGAACAGATGATCTCTGCATGTGTGGTTCCCACCATGAAGCACGGAGGAGCAGGTGTGATGGTGCTTTGCTGGTGACACTGTCAGTGATTTATTCAGAATTCAAGACACACTTAACCAGCATGGCTACCACAGCATTCTGCAGCAACCCGCCATCCCATCTGGTTTGCGCTTAGTGAGACTATCATTTGTTTTCAACAGGACAATGACCCAACACACCTCCAGGCTGTGTAAGGGCAATTTGACCAAGGATAGTGACAGAGTGCTGCATTAGATGACCTGGCCTCCACAATCACCTGACCTCAACCCAATTGAAATGGTTTGGGATGAGTTGGACCACAGAGTAAAAAAAAAAGCAGCCAACAAGTGCTCAGCATATGTGGGAACTCCTTTGGGACTGTTGGAAAAGCATTCCAGGTGAAGCTAGTTGAAAGAATACCAAGACCATGCAAAACTGTAATCAAGGGCAAAGGATGGCTATTTTGAAGAATATAAAATATGAAGACTTTTTTGGTTACTACATGACTGTGTTATTTCATAGTTTTGATGTCTTCACTATTATTCTACAATGTAGAAAACAGTAAAAATAAAGAAAAACCCTTGAATGAGTAAGTGTGTCCAAACTTTTGAGTGGTACTGTTTATCATAACCATTCCACCTTTTCTGGCCATGAGTTCATATTCCAGAAATAGCCATTAAAAACATTACCATGTGCATCTCTCATTTCATTGGGCATATTAGATTATTATAATTTCACGTTTTTGCTCTATGCATTCGAAAGGAAGCACGGTTTATAACATACAGTAGAATTTAACAGATGAACAGACAGTTGATATTTTGCATTGAAGTGTGTAGGCTACTACTGTAAAGAGGCCTACTGTTGTTTTCATTTTTTTCAGAGTAGACAATGTTTCAGAAATCGCAGGCAGTGCAGCATATTTAGGTTTGGGAGAAAGTAAATGCAAAACATTGTTGAAATCAAACAATCTGTTTACAGGTCCACAACAATTTGAAACGATACAGCAAATGTCACTGCAAAAAAATAATTTTGCCAACACCGCCAAAGACATTTGATCAAGTTCGCCATTGATATTTTCTTTACAGATATTGTCTTGGCCTAATTCCAATACTTCCAAAGTATACAGCAAATAACAGGGTTAATGTCACTATAAAAGGTGAATGATGGGCATTATTCAGGAAGAGTTATAATGCGTGTTTACGCATGCAGAGTTTTTCATTCAGGTTTGATTTATAACGGGAAACATGCGTATGTATGGCATGTGCCAACTTTCGAAATCTCAATATTTGTGTGCAGTCTTTTCAGAAACAGCGCATGCAGATATTTAGTGTAACATTTCTATCTGATAGATTGTAAAAATCCATTGTCCATTTATTAGAATTGTTTTTAAAACCTGTTAACAAGTTGACCCACATGGGTAGTAGCTACCATTAAAATAAAACATCTAAAGCTAGAAGTGAAGCTTCACCATTAGCCAATGGATAGTCAGTAAGTGGTGACCCCTCCTTTACAATACAGACAAATGGATGTATTAGCATGCCATTTATGTAGAGCCAGCAATTTCCCCCTTGTGGTTTTCCTTGTCAGGTCACATGGCCCTAGTTATGGTGATTGGACAGAGGTCTGTAATATAGATCTTACCAGTCTGGTCACTCTGGCCCAAGTCCTCCACTGCTATCTGCACTATCTCCGCCAAATCTTGTTCCGACATTATTCAGACCTGTATAGGCAGAGAGGGCCACAAAACAACATCATTATTGCAAATAAAAAGAGCATTGAAATTCTCTGGCTCTTCAATGCCATTGTCAATAAATGTATGACACTCAGCAATAAGCAAGCAAAACAGATAGACAAAGGGGGTTGTTCTAAAAGGAAAACCTGATGTCTGTGCTACATGTTTCAAGCAGACCACTATGCCCAAGAACACCAAGGTAACCTGTCAAAATTACTTCCGTCCCATAGCACTCACATCTGTAGCCATGAAAAGCTTTGAAAGGCTGGTTATGGCTCATAGCAACACCATCATCCCAGAAACCCTGGCCCAAGTTGGTGGGCCTGATCCTTAACGATTCTGAGACTGACCTCCTCCCTGTAGGCTAAGACCTCTCCTTCAACGTGGGCAAGACAAAGGAGCTTATCGTGGACTACAGGAAACGGAGGGCCGAACACGCCCACATTCACATCGACAGGGCTGTAATGAAGAGGGTTGAGAGCTTCAAGTTCCTCAGTGTCCGGCAACGCCTCTTCCCACTCAAGAGGCTGAAGAGATTTGGCATGTGTCCTCAGATCCTCAAAAAGTTCTACACCTGCACCATTGAGAGCATCTTGACTGGCTGCATCACTGCTTGGTATGGCAACTGCTCGGCATCCGACCGCAAGACGCTACAGAAGGTAGTGCGTACAGCCCAGTCCATCACTGGGGTTGAACTCCTTGCCATCCAGGACCTCTATACCAGGCAGTGTCAGAGGAAGGCCCTAGAAATTGTCAAACACTCCAGCCACCCAAGTCATAGACTGTTCTCTCTGTTACCGCTCGATAAGCGGTACTGAAGCGCCAACTCTGGGACCAAAAGGCTCCTGAACAAATTCTACCCCCAAGCCATAAGACTGCTAAATATTTAACCAAATAGCTACCCGGACTATCTATTGCACTAACTCTTTTTGACTATGCACGCACACACTGGACTCACACACTTACACTGACACTCCACTTACACAGGCACATATTCACCGTACACACTCATTACATACACTGCTGCTCCTGTCTATTATCTATCCTGTTGCCTAGTCACTTTACCCCTACCTATCTGCACATATCTAACTCAATAGCCCAATTCCTTGTACCCCTGCACATCGACTCCGTACTGGTACCCCATGTATATAGCCAAGATATCATTGCTAATTGTGTAATTATTCCTTGTGTTAATAATAATAATAATAATAATAATAATAATAATAATAATAATAATAATAATAGAGAAAAAAAAGTATTATTATTAATTTATTGTATTCTGCATTGTTGGAAAGGGCCCGTAAGTAAGCATTTCACTGTTAGTCTACACCTGTTGTTTACGAAGCATGTGACAATTAAAATGTGATTTGTTCTGTGCCTGGACCTAACTGGACCTCATAATTTAACTGGACCTCATAATTCAAGAATGAGTTACTTAACTAGTTTGGCACATATCACCACTCACTGATTGGGGACTGGGATACATTTGTTTCAATATTGGTTGAGTCATGTGAATTTACTAGGCTTGATTGGAGGGCCACATATCCTGACTTGGCATAGAATATGCGTAACTCATCATTTCAATATTCCAACCTGCAATTAACAGGCAAATTACCTAAAGGTCTATATAAGATGACTGAAGAACTGACTACTTGAGCTATTCCCTGCAACTGAGAAATTAATGTGCTCTTAGCCTTGTAGCTAATAAAAGTATACATTTTACTGTAAATATTATTAAATATCTATAAACTCAGTTAATCAAATGTAGTTAATAGTAATAAGTGCTTACGGTCTGGTTCCATTTGTCAAAATACCAGATTTCCACCAGAGGGCACTCAACCCTAACCATGTTGAAATTCAGGTTGAATTAAGTATTTTATTGATTGTCCTTGATTTTTTTCCTCTTGGGTTCTGGACAGGGCCCCAGATTCAAGGAGAAAACAACTGAGAAAGAGTCCGATTTTTTTTCCTGCTCTATTCCCTGTGTGAAGTTTACCTGAGTGGGTCTGGGTCATAGAACTAATAATAACAGGTAGAGTGTTGGCTTCTTATTGAGCAAGCTTCCTAATGTGGGTGTCTTAAGGGCAGTCGTGGAAAAAGTACCCAATTGTCAAAGTAAAGATAAGTTAATAGAAAATGACTCAAGTAAAAGTCACCCAGTAAAATACTACTTGTGTAAGTCTAAAAGTATTTCGTTTTAAATATACTTACGTATCAAAAGTAAATTTAATTGATCAAATGTACCAAAAGTACAAATAATATCAAATTCCTTCAATTAAGCAAACCACACGGCACCATTTTCTTGTTTTATTTACATTTACGGATAGCCAGGGGCACGCTCCAAAACTCAGAAATAATTGACAAACAAAGCAGTTGTGTTTAGTGAATTCGCCAGAACAGAGATAGTAGGGATGTTCTCTTGATAAGTGCATGAATTGGACCATTTTCCTGTCCTGATAAGCATTCAAAATGTGACAAGTACTTTTGGGTGTCAGGGAAAATGTAAGGAGTAAAAAGTACATTATTTTCTTTAGGAATGTAGTGAAGTACAGACACCCCAAAAAACTACTGAAGTATTACTTGAAAGTATTTTTACACCACTGCTTAAGTGGCATCCTCTCGTCTTCTCAGCTAGAAAGACAAAGAAGCTACTTTATACTGAGATGTAGAGTGACTTCAGAAAATATTCATACCCCTTGACTTCTTCCACATTTGGGTGAGTTACAGCCTGAATTCAAAATGTATTCATGTGTTTTTAGAAGTGTTTTCTAAAATAAAATACAAAAATATCTGATTTACATAACCATTCACACCGGAGTCAACATGTTAAAATCAACTGTGGCAGTGTTTACAGCGGTGAGTCTTTCTGGGCAACATGCTGACAACACAGGCATGCGCAATGGTTCTATTTTAGATGCTAGACATGCTGCAAGTCCTGCCTCTCCCATCTCAACGGCTTTAAGGAGCATATACCCATGTGGGTGATTGAAAGATGAATGAGGTCCACACTCCAGTCCAGTTGGTGGCAGTAATGCACCTTAAAGTTAGCTGCCAACAGCCATATAAAATCCACAGAAGAAGAACTAGGATAGATTACTAGAAACTAAATAGGTTTGGCCTTTTATCTATGGATTAATTGTCAGAGTAGGAAACACACGATAGTGTTCCTTAAAATTGGTCAATATTCTACAAAGATTAAGCAAAAAAAAGGACCTTGTACATTTCAGGTAAAATTACAACCCAATGTTTATATCCCAGGACAAATTTGCTAGCAACAACAAGCTACCTTGTCACCCTAAACCCACTTAAATTTTCTTACCACCCCAATAGATCCACAGATGATAAAATCGCTATCACACTGCCCTATCCCATCTGGACAAGAGGAATACCTATGTAAGAATGCTGTTAATTGACTATAGCTCAGCATTCAACACCATAGTACCCTCCAAGCTCATCATCAAGCTTGAGGCCCTGGGTCTGAACCCCGCCCTGTGCAACTCGGTCCTGGACCCCGCCCTGTGCTACTGTGGCCTGTGCAACTGGGTCCTTCCTGACGGGCCCCCCCCCAGGTGGTGAAGGTAGGAAACAACACCTCCACTTCGCTGATCCTCAACATTGGGGCCCCACAAGGGTGTGTGCTCAGCCCCCTCCTGTACTCCCTGTTCACCCATGACTGCTAGGCCAAGCACGCCTCCAACTTAATCATCAAGTTTACAGACGACAACAGTAGTAGGCTTGATTACCAACAATGACGAGACAGCCTACATGGAGGAGGTGAGGGCTCTGGGAGTGGGGTGCCAGAAAAATTACCTCTCACTCAACGTCAACAAAACAAAGGAGCTGATCGTGGACTTCAGGAAACAGCAGAGGGCGCACCCCCCTATTCACAGACGGGACCGCAGTGGAGAAGGTGGAAAGCCTTGGCGTACACATCACGGACAAACTGAAATGGTCCACCCACACAGACAGTGTGGTGAAGACACCACAGGAGGCAGATTATTTTTTTGGCTTGGCACCTAAAACCTTAAACTTTTACAGACGCACAATTGAGAGCAACCTATCGGGCTGTATCACCGCTTGGTACGGAAACTGCACCGCTCGCAGCTGCAGGGCTCTCCAGAGGGTGGTGCGGTCTGCCCAACGCATTACCGGTGGTCAACTTCCTGCCCTCCAGGACACCTACAGCACCCAATGTCACAGGAATGTCAAAAATATAATCAAGGACAACAACCACCCAAGCCACTGCCTGTTCACCCTGCTTTCATCCAGAAGGCGAGGTCAGTACAGATGCATCAAAGCTGGGACCGAGACTGAAAAATGCTTCTATCTTAAGGCCATCCGACTGTTAAATAACCATCACTAGCCCATAGAGGCTGCTGCCTATATACATAGACTTGAAATAACTGGCCACTTTAACAAACGGAACACTAGTCACTTTAATAATGCTTACATATCTTGCATTACTCATCTCATATACACACTGTATTCTATACTATATCTTAGTCTATGCTGCTCTGATATCGCTCGTCCATATATTTATATATCCTTAATTACATTCCTTTACTTAGATTTGTGTGTATTGGGTTAGGTTGTGAAATTGTTAGATATTACTGCACTGTCGGAGCTAGAAACACAAGCATTTCGCTATACCTGCTATAACATCTTCTAAACACATGTATGTGAACAATAAAATTATTTATATGTCCATGAATGTTTCATGTGTGTTTCGACCTGTCCACAAATTTATATAGTTGGTTCAGAGTTAGTTTTGATATTTCAACCTGTGTGTCCTGATCATGTCTGTTGGGGATAGACAAACTCAACATGAACACGATGGAGCACACACGCGCTGAGCCGGTTTGATCATGATGTTAGTCTATTAGAGCTTTGCACACCTAGATTGTACAATTTTGCAAAAGCACTGTCAAGTTGTTTGTTGATCATTGCTAGACAGTCATTTTCAAGAAAGCAGAATTTAACCAGCTTTTCCTCTAGGATTTTGCCTATGCTTAGCTTTTTTTGTTTTTTTATAAAAAAAGCGCTCTAGTCCTTGCCGATGACAAGCATACCCATTACATGATGCAGCCACCACCTTGCGCGAAAATATGAAGAGTAGTACTTAGTAATGTGTTGGAATTGCCCCAAACATAACGTAGTGTATGAAGAGTTCATTTCTTTGCACATTTTCTGTAGTTTTACTTTAGTGCCTTATTGCAAACAGGATGTATGTTTTGGAATATTTTTATTCTGTAAAGGATACCTTCTTTTCACTCTGTCATTTAGGTTAGTATTGTGGAGTAACTACAATGTTGTTGATCCATCCTCAGTTTAATCCGATCACAGCCATTAAACTCTGTAACTGTTTTAAAGTCACCATTGGCCTCATGGTGAAATCCCCGAATGGTTTCCTTCCTCTCCGGCAACAGAGTTGGAGAAGGACGCTTGTATCTTTGTAGTGACTGGGCGTATTGATACACCATCCAAAGTGTAATTAATTTCACAATGGTCAAAGGGATTTTCACCTATCTACCAATAGGTGCCCTTCTTGCAAGGGATTGGAAACCTCACTGGTTTCCAATCTGTGCTTGAAATCCACTGCTCGGCTGAGGGACCTTACAATTATCTCTATGTGTGAGGTACAGAGATGAAAAATCATGTTAACTGACTATTATTGCACACCAGTGGAGGCTGGAACAGAACAAACAGAATGGTATCAAACACATGGAAACCATGCTTGATGTATTTAATATCATTCCACTGATTTCCCTCCAGCAATTACCACAAGCCCGTCCTCCCAAATGAAGGTGACACCAACCTCCTGTTGCACACAGTGCAACTTATTATGTGACTTGTTAAGCACATTTTTACCCCTGAACTTAGACTTGCCATAACAAAGGGGTTGAATATGTATTGACTCATGACACTTAAGATTTAATTTAATTAATTTGTAAACATTTCTAAAAACATAATTCCACTTTGACATTATGGGGTATTGTGGGCCAGTAACACACTTGCTTCCATTCAGCCACAAGCATTAGTGAGGTCGGGCACTGATGTTGGGCGATTAGGCCTGGCTTGCAGTCGGCATTCCAATTCATCCCAAAGGTGTTCAATGGGATTGAGGTCAGGGCTCAGTGCAGTCCAGTCAAGTTCTTCCACATCAATCTCGAATAATTTATTTATGCACCTCGCTTTGTGCACTGGGGCATTGTCATGCTGAAACAGGAAAGGGCCTTGAGGCGTCACTACAGACCCGGGTTCGATCCCAGGCTGTGTTACAACCGGCCGTGACCGGGAGTCCTATAGGGCGGCGCACAATTGGCCCAGCATCGTCCAAGTTAGGGGAGGGTATGGCCATGGGGGCTTTACTTGGCTCATTGCACTCTAGCGACTCCTTGTGTTGGGCCGGGCACCTGCAGGCTGACTTCGGTCATCAGTCATCAGCAGGCAGGTGTTAAGGAGCGTGATTTGGCGGGTCATGTTTCGGAGGACGCATGACTCTACCTTCGCCTCTCCCGAGCCCGTTGGAGAGTTGCAGCGATGAGACAAGATCGTAATTAGATATCACGAAATTGGGGAGAAAAACGGGGTAGATCCGAATTGTTTTTTTAAAATACAGCCCCAGACCATTATTCCTCCTCCACCATTCTCCTGGCATCCGCCAAACTCAGATTAGTCTGACTTCCAGATGGTGAAGCGTGATTCATCACTCCAGAGAACACGTTTCCACTGTTCCAGAGTCCAATGGCGTCGAGCTTTACACCACTCCAGCCGACGCTTGTCCTTGCGCATGTTGATCTTAGCCTTGAGTGCGGCTCCTCAACCATAAGAACTAATTTCATGAAGCTCCAGATGAACAGTTCTTGTGCTGACGTTGCTGCCAGAGTCCGTTTGGAACTCTGTAGTGAATGTTGCAACCAAGGACAGACGATTTCGACGCGCTTCAGCACTCGGCGGTCCCGTTCTGTGTGCTTGTGTGGCCTATCACTTAGCGGCTGAGCCATTGTTGCTCCTACAAGTTTCCACTTCACAATAACAGCACTTACAGTTGACCGGGGCAGCTCTAGCAGGGCAGAAATTTGACAAACTGACTTATTGGAAAGGTGTCATCCTAAGACAGTGCCACGTTTAAAGTCACTGAGCTCTTCAGTAAGGCCATTCTACTGCAAATGTTTGTCTATGGAGATTGCAAGGATATGTGCTCGATTTTATACACTTGTCAGCCACGGGGGTGGCTGAAATAGCCAAACCCATTAATTTGAAGGGGTGTCCACATACTTTTGCATATATAGTGCATAACTTCAAATACTCATACTAACCGAACTATTTATGACATAAATTGAGTATATAGTATGCTTATCGGTCATAGTACGGATATAGTTAGTATGGCAAAAGTTCCCGGATGTCCTACTACATTCGCCAAAATACGAAGTATACAAACAGTTGACACTACTTCCGTGCTTTTAGGGCCCATAATGCAATTCTTCAGAAAATGGCGTGGATTCACATCGTTTTCAGATTAAGAAAATATGTAGCCGAAGTCCAACGAGAGTGGATACAAATTCATTGTTTTAACTAATTATGACAAATGTTAAGAAAATGTAGAGCAATGTAATAAAGTAATGACTTTTCAAATAAGTTGTTGGCTGACAATTTGTTAGTTATGCCATCCTTACAAGCCACATAGCATATCATTACAGCAGTATGTACCAGGTATGTTTGCTAGCTATCTAACATTAGTTGGCTACTAATACATCAAACTTGCCAGTAAATTAACTATATGCTATCTAATGATCTACCCAACGTTTATTGACTTGATTATTCCCGTCATTCTTAACTAAGTGGTATATTCGTTGTGTGTTCTCAATGGACATTCAGGTGCTTTTGTAAATTCGCTCTGGCTATCTCCGTTCAGAGCACTCTCGCCTGAGTGTTACAGAGCACAGAATAAATGATGAATTTACGAACACCCAACACTGTTGAATATGGCCTGTGTAATTAAACGTTGGCAAAAAAAAAAGCGTAATTAAATTGTTGCCAGCAGCACAGTTACGGTCACCAACGCTCTGGATAACATGAAAACTGCCTAACCAGATCTGCTAGGGCGAGTAAAATGGTTAGAGTGAGGTGTTCAATTCAATTCAACTCAATTCGATTTTTTGGCATGACGTAACAATGTACATATTGCCAATATTATATGATATGATATTTACAATATGAAAATAACAAGAATCAAAATTGTCAACGGGACAACAGTAACAACAATAACCAAGGGTCAAAATAACTATACATTGAACAATAACAATAAGCATACAGTAGAGGACATGTGCAGGTGATTGGTCTGTCAGACACTGTCCCTCATCTTATGGCAGGCAGCAATGTCGAGCGCTGCCAATGTAGAGCGTTGTGTTCTCTCATTTGTTTCTGGAAGTACCTAGCAAGTAAGAGAGGCAGTCAAGCACCCAAGCTAAGGTCAGAACGCTCAAAGCAACCCTGCTCCTCGGTAAGAGCGTCCAGTGTGTGCTCTGAATGCTCCCAGGGCGAAATGCTCGGAATTTAAAAACTGACAATCTGACAACTCTCTGAATTTACTAACGCAGAGTGCACTCTGGCACTCTGGAACACACACAAAGTCATACAATGTCTAGCTAGTAATTTGTTATGCTAACAAGCTAGCAAGAAGCTGCATAGCAACAGCACCAACTTCAGGTAGACAAGAGAAGCGCTAGTACGCTCAACTGAAAACCGAGGTAAAGACAGTTTCAAGTTGGATATTCAACGGATATTCGCGCTTTCAAACCTCAATAGCTTTCAAAACACTTGAGCCACAGACTCCAAATAAGCGTCATGATGTTGGAAAAATTGCACACAACATTGCACAGGTCTTATTTTCACAATTTGGACATTAATTCACTATCCAAAGCTAATAAACGTGGAAATGTGAGCAGCATTTTGTATTCCTAGTTGAATTAGTTAGGGAGCGTAAACAAAGTACAAAAATGTCAATAGCTCCTTGGTCATGTGACCTACTTGACTCAAACAAGGTTCAGAATGTCCACTGACTACTCTTCTATATTGCACATCCTTTAGTTAGTCCATTTTCATCTCACATGATTTTAAATGAATTTTTCAAAATGTAGAATTTCAATAGCTCCTTGGTCATGTGACCTAATGACTTCAAACAAGGTTCAGTATGTCCACTGAAATAATGGAATTCTGATTAGTTATAGGAAAATGAATACACAGGCCAAATTTGTATGCTGTTTTCCTTATCACTATAATCTAGTAGTAATTTAGTATTAGAGGTAATTTATTTTATGCCCCATTCTACACAGGAGAAATGGGGGAGGCTTGGGCAAGTTGCTGTGGGGGGTGCAGAGCTGTTGACCGGGGTAGGGGTAGCCAGGTGGAAAGGAAGGCCAGCCGTAGAAAAATGCTTATTGAAATTCTCAATAATCGTAGATTTATCGGTGGTGACAGTGTTTCCTAGCATCAGTGCAGTGGGCAGCTGGGAGGAAGTGCTCTTATTCTCCATGGACTTTACGGTGTCCCAGAACTTTTTGGAGTTTGTGCTACAGGATGCAAATTTATGTTTGAAAACACTAGCCTTTGCTTTCCTAACTGCCTGTGTTTATTGGTTCCTAACTTCCCTGAAAAGTTGCATATCGCGGGGGCTATTCGATGCTAATGCTGTACGCCACAGGATGTTTTTGTGCTGGTCAAGGGCAGTCAGGTCTGGAGTGAACCAAGGGCTATATCTGTTCCTGGTTCTCCATTTTTTTAATGGGATAACCAGGCATCCTCTACTGGCGGAATGAGGTCAACATCTTTCCAGGATACCCGGGCCAGGTCGATAAGAAAGGATTGCTCGCTGAAGTGTTTTAGGGAGCGTTTGACTGTGATGAGGGGTGGTCGTTTGACCGCGGACCCATTACGGTCGCAGGCAATGAGGCAGTGATTGCTGAGATCCTGGTTGAAGACAGCAGAGGTGTATTTAGAGGGCAGGTTGGTCAGGATGATATCTATAAGTGCCTGAGTTTACAGATTTGGGGTTGTACCTGGTAGGTTCCATGATAATTTGGGTGAGATTGAGGGCATCTAGTTTAGATTGTAGGACGGCCGGGGTGTTAAGTATATCCCAGTTTAGGTCACCTAACAGTACAAACTCTGAAGACAAATGGGGGGCAATTAATTCACATCTGGTGTCCAGGGCACAGCTGGGGGCTGAGGGGGGTCTGTAACAAGTGGCAACAGTGAGAGACTTATTTCTGGAAAGGTGGATTTTTAAAAGTAGAAGCTCGAACTGTTTGGGCACAGACCTGGATAACATGACAGAACTCTGCAGGCTGTCTCTGCAGTAGATTGCAAACTCCACCCCCTTTGGCAGTTCTGTCTTGGCGGAAAATGTATACACATACAGAGGCATTTTTCAGCTGTGATTTTACCACTCAGAATCCAGAATGGATATGACAATGGGGCCAGCACAGGACGTAATACACCCTTACAACAATCTACTTTTTGATCTTCTTGACTTCTTAACTGGTAAACTGCTACTGTGTGTCAAGAAAAGAGCCCCAATTAGGGGTTAGTGTACTCTAGTAAAAAAGGGCTGGTTTAGATTAAAAACTATTGCCCTGTGTCCCCGTTCATAGGGGCATGAGAGACTAGTCAGTGGTAGAATTGAGTTGGCACTTTATTGGCCCAAACACCCACAAGGTTGAGGTTACTCATGGACAGTAATTAGTAATTATTCTTTTTTTTTTGCATTTATGCATTGTGTCTTCTAACTGTCCAAGAATAGGATCCAAAGTGTTAGGAAATATTTGTTCCCATAAAAACAAAGGAGGATGTCTCTCCTCATACCTCTGGCACTTTAGTCAGACTGCCAGACTTTGCACCACAGAGCCAATCAGGAGAGAATACATACAGGTCAAGGGTGCCAATTGAAAGTCAAGGGGTGTGAAAATGTACAAACTAAAGGGTGTGCAATATCGAAGGGTAGACAGTGGACATTCTGAACCTTGTTTGGAGTCACTAGGTCACATGACCAAGAAACTATTGAAATTCTACATTTGAAAAATGTATCTAAAAACGTATGAGATGAAAATGGACAAACTAAAGGGTGTGCAATGTGTAGGCCCACTGAGTGGACATTCTGAACCTTGATTGGAGTCACTAGGTCACATCACCAAGAAACTATTGAAATTCTACATTTGAAAAATGTATCTAAAAACGTATGAGATGAAAATGGACAAACTAAAGGGTGTGCAATATAGGGTAGTCAGTGGACATTCTGAACATTTTGAGTCCAGTAGGTCATATGACCAATGAGCTATTGAAATTCAAAAATTTAAATAAATAATTTAAAATAGTGCGAGATGGAAATCGACAAAAAATAAATGTGTGCAATGTGTGTCTATGCTATCGGGTTAGCTAGAACCAGTTTTGACAGTTTTAGGAGTAATGGTTAAATAGCTATTTCATTTGAAGAATTTGATTTCACTATGTTGACGGTCCCTAACTGCTGTTGGTGGAGGTAAGAAAAACTACAGGCGAATATCTGTCGAACATCCAACCTGAAACTGTCTTTACCTCGGTCAACTGAAAGGATACAATTTGTTTACAGTGGGGTGGGCAATTCCAGTCCTCGAGGGCCTGACTGGTGTCACAGTTTTGCCCCAGCCAACACACCTGACTCCAATAATCACCTAATCATGATCTTCAGTTTAGAATGCAATTTGATTAATCAGCTGTGTTTGCTAGGGATGGAGAAAAAGTGACACCAATCAGGCCCTCGAGGACTGGAATTGCCCACCCCCGGTTTACAGTATACTAAAATGAACTAATATTATAGTTTTATATAGTATACATATTAAGTATGTAGTATACAGTATGTTAGTATGGGTATTCAAACACAGCTTATGTGTCATGTGTCTAACTTTGCCTACTAATCATGGGATATTGTGTAGCAGCCTACAGTAGCACAAACGGTCCACCTGTACCTAATTGCAAATGTCTGGATTTTGGTTTGAAAGTCACCGCGTGGAGGAGTGTCAAAATAAATAGCTTTATTTATCAACAATGGTCATTGTCTTGTTGGCAATGGTAAATAGAGGTCTGGCACTAAAATTAAAGCTAGATGTCTGAACTTGAACGAACAGGCGACTCTGTACACAAATGATACAGCATGTCTTCATTCACTGACAATATGTTTACAACCTAACTTACAACAATGAAGTTGCAGATATTCTAGGTCTTCTTGATATTGACTCTAGCTAAAACCTAGGGTGTAACCACTAGCCCAAACGGTTCAGTTTTGCAACGAATTCGAGTTTCTATTGGACAAATGAAGGTAGGTCCCTCCCCATTCGCTTCCGTTTAAGGTTTTGCCACAGAATCGACGTAACGTTGCTGAATAAGTCCCTGAGCCTAAATCATTAATGTCCACCATTGCATGTAGCTATCTAGTTACATCTAGGCCAGCGTTTCACAAACTCGGTTCTCGAAACCCCATTCAAATGATCAAATAAGCCGTGTACTGCTAGGGTTAAACAAAAAACGTACAGCCTTTGAGGTCCCCGAGTAAGTTTGGGAAACGTTGATATATGCTAATTCAAGTGAGTTGTAAAGTAGCTCGCTAGTTAGCCCGTCTAATTTACATTCTAGATAAGCCTAGATCCATCCATCTATGTGTATTCTTAACAGCAGATATTCTGAACGAGAAACTATTGCATGACAAAACATTACTACATTAAAGTAGTAAACTAGCTAACACATGTCAGACACTTAGCTGGGCTAACTTGCGTGGTAAAGAATAACATTTATGAATGCTGCCACATTTTACAAAAAGGAGGCTACAAATTGAGGCACCGTTGTGTATTTAGATGTAATATATCACGGCAAAAACATTGACATTGCAGCAGGTACACTAAACTAGCTAACTAACGTTAACCATTTAGAATTCGCATTAGCTAGCGTGCTAGCCACAAGTACAACAAGCACGCAATACAATGGTACACTAGGCCTCGATGCCCATATATCAGTGACCGCGGAGTAGATTTATGATGTGGTTTATCTTATATTAATAGTCCTCAAAATGAAACTTTGAATGCAGGTTCAAAGCATGCAGTATCTCCACTTCTGGCTCACGGGGTATGTACCGTGTTAGATTGGGTTATATTACCGTGTGAATGATGAATTCTCGTGTTGTTTGTAGGGATTCCGATAACGGCGTCCTTCCTCGCGAGAGAAAAAGCCTGAACTTCGCCTCACTAACCACCCGCTGCGATGGCAGGGTTGCCAGGTTCTAGAAAAAATATGTTTAACCAGTGAGCTCTGAAAACCCGCCCACAAGTGCTTAAAACCAGACGACGTTTATTTTTTTTGCAGCGAGTTGCCACATTTATCCATCAAACCCTTTTTCTATAACGTTATCGAGCTGAATATCGACGTAATTTTTAACAACATTGGCTAAGAATGTCGCAAGAGAAAATATAAGATACATCAACATTATTAAACTCTCCAGATCATTTTGCATCAATGGATGTCGATTTAACTTGTTTTGACTGCTATTATTAAGCAGTAAGGCCCGAGGAGGTGTGGTATATGGATGTTCTTAGGACATACCCCTTAGCCATGGTATATTGGCCATATACCACAAAACCCTTAGGTGCCTTATTGCTATTATAAACTGCTTACCAACGTAATTAGAATAGTAAAAAAAAATCATAATTCTCCTTCCTGTGGTACACAGTCAGATATACCACGGCTTTCAACCAATCAGCATTCAGGGCTCAAACCACACCGTTTCTAATTGTAAATAAATCCTGTTTGCGCATGTGCGTAACTATAGATATATCTGACAGTGATGAAAGTTGAGTGATGAAAGTTGGACAGAGGATCTCTGCAAGAAACACTGGGATGAACTTTAAAAAAAAGTTAGGTTATTCTCTGGCAATTGTGCCGTTATTATGTACCAGATGTTAAGACTACAACCCGTTATAAATGGCCTATTTGCGAGATTGACTTATTTCAATAGGAATAGGTTTCTGACTAAAATCGGGGTTAATAATTGCAATTCAAATTTGACATGGTTTTCTGAGCTATGCTGAACAAAAATATAAACGCAACATGTTAAGTGTTGGTCCCATGTTTCATGAAATTAAATACAAAATCCCAGACATTTTCCATGTGCACAAAAAGCTTACTTCTCAAATGTTGTGCACAAGCTTCTTTACATCCCTGTTAGTGAGCGTTTCTCCTTTGCCAATATAATCCATCCACCTGACAGGTGTGGCATATCAAGAAGCTGATTAAACAGCATGATCATTACACAGGTGCACCTTGTGCTTGGGACAATAAAAGACCACTTTAAAATGTGCAGTTTTGTCACACAACACAAAGCCACATATGTCTAAAGTTTAGAGAGAGCATTGACAGGCTGCCTGCAGGAATGACTGCAGGAATGTCCACCAGAGCTATTGCCAGAGAATTGAATGGGTGCTGAGAAGTATTTATGTCTGTAATACAGCCCTTTTGTGTAAAAAAAAAAAAAAACTCCCCAGCGGGTAGGCTTGGCTGCCATCTGCACCCATGCCCAGTCATGTGAAACCCATAGATTAGGGCCTAATTAATTAATTTCAATTACATGATTTCCTTATATGAACTCAGTAAAATCTTAGAAATTGTTGCATGTTGCATTTATATTTTTGTTCAGTATAGATGTAGGTAGCCTATAGCCCTTGATAGGCTAACATCTCACAGTGAAACTGACAGTAGTCCACAGTGAAACTGGCATTAAATGTGGAGAATGATACATTTGTGATAGAGCTGTGACCATGACCAGAATTGATAACTTTGAATTTAATTTAACTAAACATGGCCATTAATAATTGCATAATAACACAAGGCTACAACAAACTGAGTTATAGAATATTTATTAAATCCGTTTGCCAGCTCCAGGTAGGCTTCACAAGTGGCACAAATTGATTTGCAATGACTCCAGTTATATCGTCATTTCAACATATTTATTGTATCAAATGATAGCCTACAATGGCATAGAAATTAATAGACTACAATAGCCGGTAAACTGCGAACATGGCAACCCTGTATGGAGGCTTTAGAGAGCGTAGAGCCGACAATGATGGAGAAAAGCTGAGTTTCCTAGTTCCGACTAGCACGTGAATGCGGCATTACATTACACCAGGACCTAAAACGACATCAATGACACACACTACGCCCAAGATACGGTAAAGAGGTCAATAGATCTACGCTCTACATTGAATTTCAAATCATAAAAATTCATTTGAGGGATAAATATCATTTAGAAAATTAAAATGGTTCTCCTTGGCCATGGGTGGTATAGAGAAATAAAATATCTTGTTCTTATTTTCTTGGTTATAGATAGATAAAAAAAATGACAGATATAATTATTTGGAGAACTTGTCTGGCATGTTTACTATTACACTTATCCTGCAAACAACAGCCATCTATGTATAAAGATGGTAGGCAAGGAGACCAGTGGAGGCTGCTGAGGGGAGGATGGCTCATAATAATGGCTGGAATGGAGTAAATGGAATGGCATCAAACTATAGCTGTGTTTGAATACTCATACTAACCATACTATTTGTTATGTGAATTGAGTATGTAGTATTTGTAAGGATCGACGCTGGTAGACGAGAAGCAAGTACAGGGAGTGAATATTTAATTAACAACAGACATGAAACAGGACAGGACAGCGTCTGGACATGAAAACATAACAACATTAATGCTGACACGGGGAACCAACGGAGGAACAGACAGATATAGCTGGGGAAATCAACAAGGTGAAGGAATCCAGGTGAGTCTAATGAGCGCTGATGCGCGTAATGATGGTGACAGGTGTGCGTAATGAACGGCAACCTGGCATCCTCGAGCACCAGAGAGGGCGAGTTCCCACTGAGGTGTGAAAACCCTGACGATCCCGCTGAGGCATGGGAGCTTGGCGAGCCGGCAGAGGTGTGGGAGCCCGATGTGCCGGCTGAGGCATGATCTGTGATGGGCGCCTACCGAGCCAACCAAGGCAAGAAAACCTCTCGAGCCAGCTAAGGTGTGGAAGCCCGACGAGCCAGCTGAGGCACCCGCGGTTCCATCGGCGACAGCACACGGACCCGACGTCACCAACAAAAACAAAAACTCCCTGATGCTTTGCATATTGGTGTCAGCATTCTGTAAGGATCAACGCTGGTAGACGAGAAGCAAGAACAGACATGAAACAGGACAGGACAGTGTCTGGACATGAAAACATAACATTAATGCTGACACGGGGAAACTAACGGAGGAACAGACAGATATAGCTGGGGCAATCAACAAGGTGAAGGAAGTGCTGATGCGCGTAATGATGGTGACAGGTGTGCGTAATGAAGTGCAACCTGGCGCCCTCGAGCGTTCTTATTGGTCATAGTATGGATATAGTTTGTGTGCCAAAAGTTCCCGGATGTCGTCCTACATTTGCCAAAATATGAAGTATACAAGCAGTGGACACTATTTCCAAGCTTTTAGGGCCCATAATGAAATTCTTCAGAAAATGGGCGTAGCTTCACAACATTTTCAAATTTGAAGAAAATTAATGAAAATATGCAGCCGAAGTCCGACGAGAGCGGATACAAATTAATTGCTTTAACTAATTATAACAAATGTTAAGAAAATGTTTAGCAATGTAATAAAGTAGACTTTTCAAATAAGTTACGTCACAGGTTATAATGGCTGACAATTTGTTAGCTACGCCAGCCTTACGAACCGCATAGCATGTCATTACAGCAGTTGCTTGTATGTACCGGTATGTTAGCTAGCTACCTAATGTTAGTTGCCTACTAATACATCGAACTTGCCAGTAAATTAATTATATCCTATCTAACTACCCAATGTTTATTGACTTGATTATTCACTTCATTCTTAGCTAGACTAAGTGGTATAGTCGTCATGCAAGGCCTCCTTGCTCTCACACGCTTTTTCAGTTCTGCCCACAAATTTTCTATAGGATTGAGGTCAGGGCTTTGATGGCCACTCCAATACCTTGACTTTGTTGTCCTTAAGCCATTTTGCCACAACTTTGGAAGTATGCCTGGGGTCATTGTCCATTTGGAAGACCCATTTGCGACCAAGCTTCAACTTCCTGACTGATGTCTTGAGGTGTTTCTTCAATATATCCACATAATTTATCCTCCCTCATGATGCTATCTATTTTGTGAAGTTCGCCAGTCCCTCCTGCAGCAAAGCACCACCACAACATGATGCTGCCACCCCCAAGCTTCACGGTTGGGATGGTGTTCAGCTTGCAAGCCTCCCTTTTTTCTTCCAAACAAAACGATGGTCATTATGGCCAAGCAGTTCTATTTTTGTTTCATCAGACTGGAGGACATTTCTCCAAAAAGTACGATCTTTGCCCCCATGTGCAATTGCAAACCGTAGTCTGGCTTTTTTATGGCAGTTTTGGAGCAGTGGCTTCTTCCTTGCTGAGCGGCCTTTCAGGTTATGTCAATATAGGACTCGTTTTACTGTGGAAACATACTTTTGTACCGGTTTCCTCCAGCATCTTCACAAGGTCCTTTGCTGTTGTTCTGGGATTGAATTGCACTTTTCGTACCAAAGTACGTTCACCTCTAGGAGACAGAACTCGTCTCCTTCCTGAGCGGTATGACGGCTGCGTGATCCCATGGTGTTTATACTTGCGTATGATTGTTTGTACAGATGAACGTGGTACCTTCAGGCATTTGGAAATTGCTCCCAAGGATGAACCAGACTTGTGGAGGTCTACAATTTATTTTCTGAAGTCTTGGCTGATTTCTTTTGATTTTCCCATGATGTCAAGCAAAGAGGCACTGAGTTTGAAGGTAGGCCTTGAAATACATCCACAGGTACACCTCCAATTGACTCAAATTATGTCAATTAGCCTTTCAGAAGCTTCTAAAGCCATGACATAATTTTCTGGAATTTTCCAAGCTGTTTAAAGGCACAATCAACTTAGTGTAGGTAAACTTCTGACCCACTGGACTTTTGACACAGTGAATTATAAGTGAAATAATCTGTCTGTAAACAAAAAAAATTACTTGCCAAAACTATAGTTTGTTAACAACAAATTTGTGGAGTGGTTGAAAAACTAGTTAATGACTCCAACCTAAGTGTATGTAAACTTCCGACTTCAACTGTATCTATTTTTTACTTAACACACGTGTTTCAAAACCTAACAACTAAATGCACAGCGCTTTCAAAAGGTGATTATTCATTCAAAACCCTAATTTCCATATTAGACCTAATGAGCCCCCCCCCCAAAAAAAACAAACAAAAAAAATATATATATATATTAGGATTGTGCAATTATACAACACATTGCCGACTGCATTCGACGCTTGGCAATTAAACAAAACTGATTTAAGATGTCTTTGGTGCATAATTGGTCTGACTCTAGCCTTTGTGTGTGGACTGTATTATTATGCATACTGGTTGGACTGGTAACCTTATGCCATGCTCCAAAACGTGTGAAAAAGGAAAGAGGAAAAAAAGAAGCGAAAATAAGTCGTTTTTTTTATTATTGTGAAGAGAAAGGACGCTTAAACTGCAAAACTCCCTGAGGTCAGAGTGAGCAGTTCAACAGGTCTAACAGTTTCAAGCAGGGTTGTGCCTCTGGGATTGACGATTTACAAAGCGCAAGACTCAATTTACAAAGGTGCTTCATTTAAACAGCTGACCACAGATGCGTTACTTACACAACAGATGAGCGACATTGCTTACAAAACTCAAATCAACCAAGTGATGATGCAAATATTTCTACAGTTGTCCCAAAAATAAAAATATTTAAAATATGCTTATTAAATTAGGTTCCATTCATTAATATATATTACTTCCTTACTCTCTCTGGAGTTTATTTTTTTCAAATGTTAGTAAAGCTGCAGTCTGATACAAAAGATCTGCTTTGAATGAAGCCTCTGAGTTAGTGACCGTCTCAATACTATCAACTTAGCTTCCTTTCCTTATGTCCTGCCCTCCATGATCACTGACCTGTCAGGAGAAGACGGGTGAAAGCCATATGGTGGAAAACCCTTCCAGTCCTTTCAGCCATTCGTGGTCATGAAGGGATCAAGGAAAGGAATCCATAGAGGAGTTGAGACAAAACCATCCACCCACAGAAAAGTGCACTTGGAAGAGCAGAGTCCCTGGGTGCCACCGTTAGGCCATGGGAGACAGTCATACACTTTTCGCAACGTAAATGTACAGTATGACTTAGTATTCAGTAGGATCCCCATTAGCTGCTACCAAGGGAGCAGCCGCTACTCTTCCTGGGATCCAAATGGGAATAAAGATGAGTACCTTGAATAGCATTTTGTGCTGTACAATGTTTTGCAAACAGCCATTATCCTAACGGGTGTTGCAATATCTTTATAACATCCTGTTAAAAGCATCCAAAAGGGCAATATGCTATCAGTCTAACTACGAATGACTGATACAGCTACAGTACAGCGTAAGCTTTTTGCCAAAATGTAGAAAACACTAAAATGTTGAAACATCCAGTCATTAAATATTTCCATTTTACTACATACTATCCATCAGAAGTATTTAAAATAAAAAGTTGTAATTTCTGATATGCAAAAGCCCAATTGTGTAATATTGTAATATTAAAATATTACATTATATTTTCCTTGACCATGTGACGAAAAGAGTAAAAGCACCGGAGATGCAATCTTTTCTAATAACATAATGCCACCTGTGCACCAAACTAAGAGCAATGTACACACTAATATATAGCAAACCAAAAGTGTCTCAGATTGTGAATAAGAGTATTGGAAACAGGTGGCATTAAACTGAAAATACAGCATGCATCCAAACAAAATTATTAAAAGAATAACAGCTTTAGTAGAAATCCCATTCACTTCTCTTACAGTGGCTTGCAAAAGTATTCACCCCCCTTGGCATTTTTCCTATTTTGTTGCCTTACAACCTGGAATTGAAATATATTTTTGGGGGGTTTGTATCATTTGATTTACACAACATGCCAACCATTTTGAAGATGCAAAATATGTTTTATTGTGAAACAAACAAGAAATAAGAAGAAAAAAAACGGAATACTTGAGCGTGCATAACTACCCCCCCCCCAAGTCAATACTTTGTAGAGCTGCAAGTCTCTTGGGGTATGTCTCTATAAGCTTGGCACATCTAGCCACTGGGATTTTTATAAAGTATGAGAGCGGCTATCCTCAAACAATCAAATGTGGTGCTTTCGCCGTAAAGCCTTTTTGAAATCTGACAGCACTGTGATATTGCCAAGAAGCAGAGCTTTTGATGACTATGAAACACTTGTATATTGATGCATGTTTAATAATTCAACTTTTGGATTTTGAATTTGGCGCCTTGCATTTCACCTGGTAGTGTCGGGAGTGGGGCGCTAGCGCCCTAGCGCACCTTGCTGCTCCTTAAGAAGTTAAGCAATGGGTTTTTTATGGCAACTCTTCCGTAAAGCCCAGCTCTGTGGAGTGTACGGCTTAAAGTGGTCCTATGGACAGATACTCTAATCTCCCTGTAGAGCGATGCAGCTCCTTCAGGGTTATCTTCGGTCTCTTTGTTGCCTCTCTGATTAATGCCCTCCTTGCCTGGTCCATGAGTTTTGGTGGGTGGCCCTCTCTTGGCAGGTTTGTTGTGGTGCCATATTCTTTCCATTTTTTAATAATGGATTTAATGGTGCTCCGTGGGATGGTCAAAGTTTCAGATATTTTTTTATAACCCAACCCTGATCTGTACTTCTCCACAACTTTGTCCCTGACCTGTTTGGAGCTCCTTGGTCTTCATGGTGCCGCTTGTTGGTGGTGCCCCTTGCTTGTGGTGTTGCAGACTCTGGGGCCTTTCAGAACAGGTGTATATATACACTGAGATCATGTGACACTTAGACTTTATTTAACTAATTACGTGACTTCTGAAGGTAATTGGTTGCACCAGATCTTATTTAGGTGATTCATAGCAAAGGGGGTGAATACATATGCACGCACCACTTTTCAGTAAAAAATAAATAAATTTAAACTTATTTTTTTCATTTCACTTCACCAATTTGAACTATTTTCTGCATGTCAATTACATGAAATAAAAATAATTTAAAAGTAAAGGTTGTAATGCAACAAAATAGGAAAAACGCTAAGGGGGATGAATACTTTGCAAGGCACTGTAGCATTAGGCAATACAGACATTGTGTATTCGTTACAACTCAGAGGCACGGAGCGTTTGTTCCGGGGTTTGTGGGCCGAAAAGTAAAATCCTCTTCTCTGGTTTAAAAATTAATAACAAGAATCTGTTAAGGAAGCCTTTGTCATATCATATGACCTCTGGGCATGCCGCAGCAGAGATACCGATGTCGTGTGGAGGTGAAAAGAGGGGAAACATGGGACAAGGATACTTTAGGTGCCTAGGGGGTAGGGCAAAAGGTTGTTTCTGGCCAGGGCCAAAAATGTGTGGGACAGTGTGGAAGTGATTTAGGATTGCGAAGCTGTGCACAGTAGAGAGAGATTCTACAAGGGTAGTAAATATGGGGCTTTTCTGTGTGTAAGCATTTCAGGGTTCTATAGGGGAAAGATATACATACATGAGTGATAATTAAGGCAAAGAGATTTGCCTAACCACATAACAACGGGCCTTAGTTATAGGTTACAACTAGGTTCCCAAATGTTTTCCAGGTGCGGTCAACACTTGAGATGTGTGTAAGGGGTCTAGGTAAGCGTGTGTCTGTCTGACCCATCAGGATGTCCAGGACTGCATGTTGCGCAGCATGGCCTCAAAGCGCTCCATGTCGGGGGCATAGGCGTGGGCCAGCCGGTCCGTCAGGCGGCTGTAAAGGCTGAACGACTTGAGCTCTAGCCAGATGAAGCCGAAGTGGTCTTCGTCGAACAGGACAAACAGGCCCGGTGTGCGCTCCGGACTCGTGAAGCCGTGGCCGGCAATCAGGCCCGTCCCGTAGAAGCTGAAATCGATGAAAAAACAAGTACATTTAACACGATTTCCTGTTGAATAGCATACAGTGCCTTCAGAAAGTATTCACACCACTTGACTTTTTCCACATTTTATTGTAACAGCCGGAATTTAAAATTGATTAAATTGAGACTTGTTTTCACTGGCTTACACCCAATACCCCATAATGTCAAAGTGGAATAAAATGTTGCCAAATTGGCCTCCCGAGTGGTGCAGTGGTCTAAAGCACTGCATCGCAATGCTAGAGTTGGATGAAGAATTTTCCTTTAATGAGTCAGACGGGATGAATATACAGGCCCTCCTCCCTGGCACTGTATTGGCAGGATAGAACAGCAGCCTCTGGTAAGACATGGGGCGGGGGCCTATGCATATTTGTAAACAACAGCTGGTGTACGATATCTAAGGAAGTCTCAAGGTTTTGCTCGCATGAGGTAGAGTATCTCATGATAAGCTGTAGACCACGCTATCTACCTAGCGTTCTCTACCTAGCGTTCTCTAGATACCAAGATGGCGTAGCAGTGCAGACGTATTTTTGTTCGTCCCCTCGTGTACTTTGTATATATTTCAATTTTATTTTCAATCTCTTTTCCATTTTTTATATTAAATATACCTTCCGGTAACCTGCCTCACCCAATGTGTTACGGAACCGCTATTTTTTGTTGTTGACCTTTTTAGACTGAATTCCATTGGGAGCTAGCGAGCTAACAAGCTACTAGCTATTCAGTCACTGTTAGCCACCGCTAGCGGCCTTTAACCTACTGCACAGACACCAGCCTTTTTTAGCCCAGATAATACTTGCCAGCCTACCACCATCGGACTGTTTCTCCACCACAACTCCGGATCCCTGCCGTAAACCCTGGACCACTACACCTGATCTCCACAGCTAGCTAGCTGCCACTGAGTGACCAAGTGGCTCTAGTGGCTGGAGCTAGCTCCAGCTAGCCGCGAGCCAGGCGCATCTCCGGGCTAGCAACAACAATACCTCTCTCGCCATCTGGCTTGGATCCCTCTCGACACGACGCCCCGTCGTACCACCTCGACTGGTCTGCCGACGTTTACTCCATCCGCTCTGCCTGCAACCGGCCTCCGTCGGAGCAGACGGTTCTACCAACCCCGGCCTGCTAACTCTTAACTTTAAACGCCGTGTCTCCTGCGTGCCGGCGTAGTAACGACTACCTCGCGGCTTCCCTGCCCCATCTATTGCTGTTCACTGGACCCTATGATCACTCGGCTACATAGCTGATGCCTGCAGGACTATTCATTAATCACGGTACTCCATTCTGTTTCTTTTTTAAATTATTTATCTGTCGGCCCCAGCCGCGTACTCAGGCCCTGTGTGTTGCTAACCAACCCTCTTTGCCCATTCATCGCCAGTTTTACCTGTTGTTGTTGTCTTAGCTGACTAGCCTTGCGGTCTTACCCGTTGTTGTTCTAGCTAGCTCTCCCAACCAACACCTGTGTTTGCTTTATGCTTTGCTTTATGTCTCTCTCAAGTGTCAATATGCCCTGTTTACTGTTGTTTAGGGTAGTTATCATTGTGTTAGTTTACAGTGGAGCCCCTAGGCCCACTCTACATGCCTCAGATTCCTCCTTTGTCCCACCTCCCACACATGTGGTGACCTCTTCCCAGTATTAACAACCCCTCCAGAGATCCAACCACTCTTATCACTCGGTGCCTGGGCCTACCTCCACTGTACTCTCACTCCGCCATACCCCTGTCTGCACATTATACCCTGAATCTATTCTACCACGCCCAGAAATCTGCTCCTTTTATTCTCTGTTCCCAACCCACTAGATGTCCTGTTCTGATAGCCTTTAGCCGTACCCTCATCCTGCTCCTCCTCTGTTCCTCGGGTGATGTGGAGGTAAACCCAGGCCCTGTAGCCCCCAGCACCACACCTATTCCCAGGCCCCAGGCACTCTCTTTTGTTGACTTCTGTAACCGTAAAAGCCTCGGTTTCATGCATGTTAACATCAGAAGCTACCTCCCTAAGTTTGTTTTACTCACTGCTTTAGCACACTCCGCCAACCCTGATGTCCTGGCCGTGTCTGAATCCTGGCTTAGGAAGGCCACCAAAAATTCTGAGATTTCCATACCCAACTACAACATTTTCCGCCAAGATAGAACTGCCAAAGGGGGAGGAGTTGCAATCTACTGCAGAGATAGAACTTTGCAGGCTATCATACTTTCCAGATCTATGCCCAAACAGTTCGATCTTCTAATTCTAAAAATGTATCTCTCCAGAAATAAGTCTCTCACTGTTGCCGCCTGCTATAGACCCCCCTCAGCTCCCAGCTGTGCCCTGGACTCCATATGTGAATTGATTGCCCCCCATCTAACTTCAGAGTTCGTTCTGTTAGGTGACCTAAACTGGGATATGCTTAACACCCCGGCAGTCCTACAATCTAAGCTAGATGCCCTCGCTTCTCCTTCATCTCACACAAATCATCAAGGAACCCACCAGGTACAATCCTAAATCTGTAAACATGGGCACCCTCATAGACATTATCCTGACCAACTTGCCCTTTTCAATCAGGATCTCAGCGACCACTGCCTCATTGCCTGCATCCGCTATGGGCCCGCGGTCAAACGACCACCCCTTATCACTGTCAAACGTTCCCTAAAACACTTCTGCGAGCAGGCCTTTCTAATCGACCTGGCCCGGGTATCCTGGAAGGATATTGACCTCATCCCGTCAGTAGAGGATGCCTGGTCGTTCTTTAAAAGCAACTTCCTCACCATCTTAAATAAGCATGCCCCTTTCAAAAGATGTAGGACTAAGAACAGATACAGCCCTTGGTTCACTCCAGACCTGACTGCCCTTGACCAGCACAAGAACATCCTGTGGCGGACTGCTATTGCATCGAATAGTCCCCGCTATATGCAACTGTTCAGGGAAGTCAGGAAGCAATACACGCAATCAGTCAGGAAAGCAAAGGCTAGCTTTTTCAAACAGAAATTTGCATCCTGTAGCTCTAACTCCAAAAGGTTTTGGGACACTGTCAAGTCCATGGAGAACAATAGCACCTCCTCCCAGCTGCCCACTGCACTGAGGCTAGGTAACACGGTCACCACCGACAAATCCATGATAATCGAAAATTTCAACAAGCATTTCTCTACGGCTGGCCATGCTTTCCTCCTGGCTACCCCAACCCCGGCCAACAGCTCCGCCCCCCC
>QNTS01000266.1:726962-763248 GCA_003317085.1 Hucho hucho | reverse complement strand
GCGGTCATCCCTCTCTTCAAAGGGGGTGACACCCTAGACCCAAATTGCTATAGACCTATATCAATCCTGCCCTGCCTCTCTAAAGTCTTTGAAAGCCTAGTTAATAAACAGATCATTGACCACTTCGAATCCCACCGTACCTTCTCCGCTGTGCAATCCGGTTTCCGAGCTGGTCACGGGTGCACCTCAGCCACGCTCAAGGTACTAAACGATATCATAACCGCCATCGATAAGAGACATTACTGTGCAGCCGTATTCATTGACCTGGCCAAGGCTTTCGACTCTGTCAATCACCACATCCTTATCGGCAGACTCAACAGCCTTGGTTTCTCTAATGATTGCCTCGCCTGGTTCACCAACTACTTTGCCGACAGAGTTCAGTGTGTTAAATCGGAGGGCCTGTTGTCCGGGCCTCTGGCAGTCTCTATGGGGGTGCCACAGGGTTCAATTCTTGGGCCGACTCTCTTCTCTGTATACATCAATGATGTCGCTCTTGCTGCTGGTGATTCTCTGATCCACCTCTATGCAGACGACACCATTCTGTATACTTCTGGCCCTTCTTTGGACACTGTGTTAACTAACCTCCAAACGAGCTTTAATGCCATACAACACTCCTTCCGTGGCCTCCAACTGCTCTTAAACGCTAGTAAAACCAAATGCATGCTTTTCAACCGTTCGCTGCCTGCACCCGCCCGCCCGACTAGCATCACTACTCTGGACGGCTCTGACCTAGAATACGTGGACAACTACAAATACCTAGGTGTCTGGCTAGACTGTAAACTCTCCTTCCAGACTCACATTAAACATCTCCAATCCAAAATCAAATCTAGAATCGGCTTTCTATTTGCAACAAAGCCTCCTTCACTCATGCTGCCAAACTTGCACTAGTAAAACTGACTATCCTACCGACCCTCGACTTCGGCGATGTCATCTACAAAACAGCTTCCAATACTCTACTCAACAAACTGAATGCAGTCTATCACAGTGCCATCCGCTTTGTCACCAAAGCCCCTTTTACCTCCCACCACTGCGACCTGTATGCTCTAGTCGGCTGGCCCTCGCTACATACTCGTCGCCAGACCCACTGGCTCCAGGTCATCTACAAGTGCCTGCTAGGTAAAGCCCTGCCTTATCTCAGCTCGCTGGTAACCACAGCAGCACCCACCCGTAGCACTCGCTCCAGCAGGTATATCTCACTGGTCACCCCCAAAGCCAATTCCTCTTTTGGCCGCCTTTCCTTACAGTTCTCTGCTGCCAATGACTGGAACGAACTACAAAAATCGTTGAAACTGGAGACACTTATCTCCCTCACTAGTTTTAAGCACCAGCTGTCAGAGCAGCTCACAGATCACTGCACCTGTACATAGCCCAACCAACTACCTCATCCCCTACCGTAGCCATTTATTAATCTTGCTCCTTTGCACCACAGTATTTTTACTTTGCACATTCATCTACTGCAAATTTACCATTCCAGTGTTAATTTGGTATACTGTAGTTACTTTGCCACCATGGCCTATTTATTGCCTTATGTTCCTTATCCTACCTCATTTGCACACATTGTATATAGATTAGCTTTTTTCCTACTGTATTATTGACTGAGTGTGTAACTGTGTAACAATGTGTAACTATGTGCTGTTGTATGTGTTGAACTGCTTTGCTTTATCTTGGCCAGGTCGCAGTTGTAAATGAGAACTTGTTCTCAACTTGCCTACCTGGTTAAATAAAGGTGAAATATATATAATTTTTTAAAAATCTATATTCTTCGTAGCTTTCTATTTACCACCACAAACCGATGCTGGCACTAAGACCGCACTCAATGAGCTGTATACGGCCATAAGCAAACAGGAAAACTCTCATCCAGGGGCGGCGTACCTAGTGGCCGGGGACTTTTAATTAATGCAGGGAAACTTTTGAAAGACTTGCCTCATTTCTATCCTGGAAGCTGCTATGCCCTCAGACGAACCATCAAACAGGCAAAGCGTCAATACAGGACTACGATCGAATCATACTACACCGGCTCCAACACACGTCAGATGTGGCAGGGCTTGCAAACTATTACAGAATACAAAAAGGAAGCACAGCCGAGAGCTGCCCAGTGACAAGAGCCTACCAAACGAGCGAAATAACTTCTATGCTCACTTCGAGGCAAGTAACACTGAAACATGCATGAGAGCATCAGCTGTTCTGGAAGACTGTGTGATCACTCTCTACACAGCCGATGTGAGTAAGACCTTTAAACAGGTCAACATTCACAAGGCTGCAGGGCCAGACGAATGACCAGGACTTGTACTCCGAGCATACGCTGACCAACTGGCAAGTGTCTTCACTTACATTTTCAACCTCTCCCTGTCCGAGTCTGTAACACCAACATGTTTCAAGCAGACCACCATAGTCCCTGTGCCCAAGAACACTAAGGTAACCTGCCTAAATGACTACCTATCCGTAGCACACACGTTTGTAGCCGTTAAGTGCTTTGAAAGGCTGTTCATGGCTCACATCAACAACATTATCCCAGAAACCCTACACCAACTCCAATTTGCATACCGCCCCAACAGATCCACAGACGATGCAATCTCTATTGCACTCCACACCTGGACAAAAGGAACACCTATGTGAGAATGCTATTCATTGACTACAGCTTAGTGTTCAACACCATAGTGCCCTCAAAGCTCATCACTAAGCTAAGGACCCTGGGACTAAACACCTCCCTCAGGCGTCCTTCCTAACGCAGTTGCCGGAAAAGAAGGAAACCACTCAGAGATTTCACCATGAGCCCAATGATTTTGTTGTCTGTGATATGCATAAACTGAGGAAGGATCAACATTGTACTTACTCCACAATACTATCCTAATTGTGGAAAGTAGGAAGCCTGTACAGAATGCAAATATTCCAAACTGTTTGCAACAAGACACTAATGTAATACTTTAAAAAAATGGCAAAGAAATTAACTTTTTATCCTAAATAGAAAGTGTTGTGTTTGGGGCAAATCCAATACAACATTACTGAGTACCACTCCATATTTTCAAGCATAGTGGTGGCTGCATCATGTTATGGGTATGCTTGTAATCGTTAAAGACTGGGGAGTTTTTCAGGACAAAAAATAAACTGAAAGGAGCTTAGTACAGGTCAAATCCTAGAGGAAAACCTGGTTCAGTCTGCTTTCCATCAGACACTGGGAATTCACCTTTCAGCAGAACAATAACCTAAAACACAAGGCCAAATCTACACTGGAGTTGCTTACAAAGAAGACAGTGAATGTTCCGGTAAGGCAGAGTTACAGTTTTGACTTAAATCTATGATAAGACTTGAAAATGGTTGTCTAGCAATGATCAACAACCAATTTGACAGAGCTTGAAGAGTTTTGAAAATAATAATGGGCAAATGTTTCACAATCCAGCTGTGGAGACCTCTTAGAGACTTATTTTGAATTCAGGCTGTAACAACAAAATGTGGGTATGAATACTATCTGATGGAACGATGGACGGTGTATCAATGGTGTAACACATGCTGCGATCCAATGGTTCTGTTGGCCGGAGTGTTGTGCTTGTAACACTTGAATTGTGTGGGTCTGATTTTCATATGCACTGAATACATGTGTTATGCACTGAATACATTTGTTATGCACTGAATACATTTGGAGAAAGGTGTCTGCTAAATTACCATTTTTTTTATTATGCAGCTACATTTTCCTGGCACTCTTGGCTATATGAGGATGCGTGAATAACAACCTGAGCAGGTGTGATATAAATGGTCTCACCACATCTTGCAGGTTCGGGGGTAAATCTCATTGCGGGTCATCACCCCAAGAGGCAGGACGAAAGGCTGGGCCTCCGAGGGAGCACTGCTGCTGCTACTGGGCCCAGGCTGGGGGCTCTCTGACTGGGCTTCCATAGCCAACTCCAGCCCCGCTGCCCCAGCACCACCAGCCACAGCCCCCTCTGAAGCAGCTCCCTGGGGGGCCACGTCTGGGCTCTGCACCTCCCGCTGCACCTCCTCGTGCACCCCCAGCACCAGGCGAGACAGCTCTTCCATGCTGCGCTGGTGCTCTAGGTCCGGCAGGCACACAGGCCGGTTCAGGTCCACATCAAGCGTTAGCTGGCCTGCTGGGACATTGGGGTCCCCCTGGGAGGAAGGAGAAAGGGCAGGGGCATGTTCAGTAGGTCACAAAATGGAAAAAACGTTTTGAAAGGAAAGAGGTACTACCCAAACGTGTAATAAGGACTTTTGTTTTTGTTTTCAATTTCAAAATGTCTTCATGCCAACTGAACAGATCACACTGAAGGTTTTGTTAAATACACAATGGAATATGTAGGCCACCTGTAATATAGTGTTCTGCCCACCTAACTCAATGCCAACCAACTACTTTAAAGATAAAATAAAATAAAAAAAACATCAGAAAAAAGGTTAGAGTTGGAAACAGTAGGGTGGAAGCAGTAGGGTTGAGGGACTGACAGTAAGCTTGGTGGCCCTGGCGCAGGGCCCATGAAAGCTGAGCATGACGATCTCCAGGCCGTGGCTGCCGTAGGTGCCTTTGAACAGGCCTGGCTGCAGCAGGTCAGAAGGCATCCGGGGGGGGAGGTAGATCCGCCGGTATGTCAGGCAGTTACTGTCAGAACACAGCATCATCAATATTCATGAAGCCAATTACATAAAACAGATGTATATGAACCTCTTAAAAAAAATAATACAATATCATTAAATGAAGAATGAAGTAATTAGGTACGTGTCAAGTCACCTAGCGACCCAACCCTTAAAGCATTATAGGGACACACTGAGGAAAATGTATGCGCATTACAATTAATTCATAGCCTCCAGCTAGATATTTCTTTAGGTCTTTCACTGACCAGAGTAAATAAAGAAAAGAAAGAAAAGGAACAATAGTGTCAAAATGTAAATTTTTAAATAAAATTGTCTAAAACAGTAGATGTAATATCAAAGACCTACTCGCATTGGCTGGTATACTGTCATAAGGAAGACCTACTCGTATTGGCTTGTGTAGATGAACTTCATAAGAATGAGCTCCTGCATGTGCTCATGGAAGATGTCCTCCAGTGTCCTCCCCCACTCCTCCTCCAGCCATGTGCGGAACTCCTGCCAACAGAACATCAAAACCCCACGGTCACGCCCACTTTCCGATGTGCTTCATTTACCTATTGAAATCTGAACGACATGATTAAACACAAATCTTAGACAAGGCAACATTAAACATGTCATCCCCCAAGAATGATGCAGCGCCCCCCTTAGGCCAATCAGTCTGATTTTGTAAATTACGGATCTCTATGGCAAGATGCATCATTCACCCAAGTTGTCAAAATCAGGCCAGTGCTGTCTAAGATATCCTGTGTGACTAACGTGCATACAGTCAATTACTATAGCTACCCCCTTGGGCCAATCAGTGTAATTTTGTAAATGCCAGATCTCTATTGCAGGATGAATCCCTCACCCAAGCTTCATCAAAATTGGGCCAGTGGTGTCTGAGATATTGCGTCTTAAGAGCTTTCCACACCCAGATTGTGCAACATTTGCCCATTATTCTTTTCAAAATTCTTCAAGCTCTTTTAAATTGGTTGTTGATCATTGCTAGACAACCACTTTCAGGTCTTGCCATAGATTTTCAAGTAGATTTAAGTCAGGAACATTCACGGTCTTCTTGGTAAGCAACTCGAGTGTAGATTTGGCGTTCTGTTTTAGGTTTTTGTCCTGCTGAAAGGTGAATTCATCTCCTAGTGTCTGGCGGAAAGCAGACGACCAGGTTTTCCACTAGGATATTGCCTGTGCTTTGCCTGAAAAACTCCCCAGAATCTTAACGATTACAAACATACCCTTAACATAATGCAGCCACCACTATGCTGGAAAATATGGCGAGTGGTACTCAGTAATGTGTTTTATTGGATTTACCCCAAACATAACACTGTATTCAGAAGAAAAAGTTAATTGCTTTGCCACATTTCTTAAATATTACTTTAGTGCCTTGCTGCATACAGGATTTACGTTTTGATTGTGATCTCTAAGGCAAGACACATTCACCCAAGTTTTGTCAAAATCGGACCAGTGCCGTCTGCGATATCGCGTGTGACTAATGTACGAATGAACGGAGACAGATCCACTGTCCCCTCCCCGATTTCATAACGAGGGACAAGAGCGAACTTTCAGTATGATAGGAACATTGAGGTTGTGTGTTTGTAAAAAGTGCTATACATGTGATTTATAGATTCATTGTTCAATTAATACATTTATTTTACAAATACATAGTTGCCTCAGCCATATGATAACAATATACAAAGTGTTGTGAAGTGACAAGAGACCCCTCTCTCTCTCCCCTCCTCACCTCCTGCCTCCCCCCTGGCATGCGATGATGATCTGTCTGGTTGCACTTAGTCGAGAACTCGTCCTTCTTCCCAGTCTGGAAATAAGAAAAGACACTGCAGCTTTTATCACAAAGCCATGGAAGACAGGTGTCATCAGCAAGGCCAATGGCTGACAGATAGCCAAACTCTTGCTCTCTCCTGGGGGAGTTGGCCCGATTTTATGACTTAACAACCGGATCGTAAATACCTGGCAGAAACTCTCCCTTTGGCTCTGCAGTATTGAGAATGGAGTGTTACAGAGAGACTCTTGCCAAATAACTTCAACATCAAACATGGAACATTGAAACAATATACTTCAACATCCAAATGTTGGTAATGATGAGAAATGGAATATGGAAAAGTCATGTCTATTTTGTGATGTCATTAAAATGATCAGAAAGACTAACAAGATAACTATAATGTGTACACCCTCAGAGATACCGTTCAGGTTTGCATCTAAATGTTGTATAAAATAAATGATTAAGTATAAGAATACTTTTGTGAAGATAAAATGTGATTTTAGCCTTCTAAATTAGATAATTGTTTTTCATATAAACTTTTGTCAAGTCAGTAACCACGCCCATGTGAGCACAGACTTAGTGTCAACATAATGGAACGCCCCCTTTTTACCCAAGCTTAAAAGGACAACGAAATTTACATTAGACCAGAGAATGTGAGGCCGTGGTCCACACGTTGAAATGGTTGGAATTTAAATACAGACCAGACAGCGTGGAGCGGTGGCTACATTGCTGACAAATGGTTTAAAACTACAACACCAGAAAATGGTAAGACCATCAAAATCTCGAGTGAAGAAGATAAAGACCACACCTGAATATTCAGTCTACATCTGGTAGTCTAGTAAACTTGACCAAAGACCACCGCGTGTGTAACAGCTGGAGTATCCATTCTAACGAACACTCTGAGACAAATAAGCCTACAACTGCAAAGAACAGTTTCTGAGGATCCATTCTAAGATCAAATTTACACAGACACTAAGATTACGAAGCATACTACAACAGGACATTGTGACCTCTGGTGGACAAACAAGAGTCTTACATCCCTCAAACTACTCGCCATAGACGGACGAGTGGTTTCAAAAGAGAAAGACACCTAAGCGTAAATATATGTTGCATTTCTAAATCCTAGTGAGCGGTTGTTAGGGTGCTAAATATCCATATTTACGGTGAGCGTATTTTCCCAATGTATGTACGATAAGTCCACTTCTTTATCTCGCCCACTCTCTTTCCCCACCCCCTTTCCATTGTGTAACAAGCCGTCATATCGGGTTAGTCCACTCGGGACTTTTCATTGCATTAGGTTAGTATTCAATATAATCTTTACCATGTGGTTGTTTATGTAATTCTGTGTGATTATTTAGTTGGTTAGTAAATAAATAATTAAGCCAATTTGTATATCGGTGATGAGGTAACAATACATTAATAAGTGACTTATCTATAGATACGAATATATCTTATAAGAGTTTAATTTGGGAGATAGTAACTCTTTATATACGTTTGCCCGTGGTGCCCCAAGTTCCTAATGAGTTAATTGTTACATTATTAATTTAAATTGAGAAATAATTAAACGGAGTAGGTAATTATTTCATAAATAGCAGTCATCACATTAATGATAGTCACGTCACAGGGGACTACGTCACCACACAGTGAGTGCACTGCTTACACATAAAAGGTAGAACAATAGTAATGAATATGACTATTTAAGCACAATAATCACATCATTTTCTCCCTTACTGTTGATTTCTCCGTTTCCCCCACCTAATCCCTTGTGTTGTCCGCCTCACCTAACAGTCTCTCTTACCTGCACCAGAGTTAGAAAAGCACTTGGGACAAAAGTAGCTGACTGGGTTGGACTTCCTGTGTGTTAACGTTAAGTCCTCTATTTAGGGGACTTTGAGCAGATCTGGGCCGGTTCCGACCAACATTTTTTATTACAGAGCGCTCTGTTATACTATTTTTTGAAAAATATATTTTTTCACAAATGTAGTGCACTGGGCCTTTAATAGTATTACCGGACCAACATACTGTAGAAGTCTGTAGCGCAGGCAAACATTTTTTTCAGCATCACCACTTTAGCAAAAAAGGTAGTTGTATAATTAAGAACAGTATCTTTCAGGATTCAATTGTTGGAAATGCAGGAGTTGTTGCCCTGTCCTTTTCTTTGCGATTAGAATGACAATGGAATTTCAGAAAGAACAAATCGGACCTCAAACATTTAAATCAAAAGGTGAAAAGTTATGGGCAAAGACACAAAACATCTACATCAAATTAAATATTTTTCTTGATCAAATAACATGGAAAACAAGCACTTTTGTGCAGTATTAATTTACCATCCTTACAAACTACTTTGCGCTTGCAATGCTAGCTAGGGCAGTGGGTTCGATTCCCACGTGGGACCAGTATGAAAAAGTAAGAAAATGTATGCACTCACAACCGTAAGTTGCTCTGGATAAGAGTGTCTACTAAAATGGAAAAGGAATGAAGACCATTTCAGTTCACATCGAAAGCAAGTATTTTTATATTCCACAAGTATTATCAGATTAACTGTTTTGTACAGATAATTATCAGACTCAAGTTACAAATGCTGGTAAACACTCCAATACATTTAGTTTACATTTTTCCACAAAAGTAGTGCACTGGGCCTTTACTAGTCCTGTATTAGCGGACCAATATAGACGTCTTCATTGCGATTTTATTTATATATAGCCCTATTCCACCACTTTTGTTGGATAGGAAAAACATAATGATTTTTCATATTTGTCCTGTGTACTTCACACCTCAGGTATATTTATTTTTACCAGAAAGGTGATATTTTAATCTTTTTGGCAGTATAAGTATTACTAGGTATTGTTTATGGCCCTCATTATAAATAATTACTTTTGGGGGTATCTATTTAGGAGGAAATCAACAATTTGACATTATATTTAAAACAGGTTAAAGACGCACAACGCAGAAATCGCTCTGCCATTTCCTGGTTGCAAAAATTCTAATAGTTAGCCTACTTTCAGTTTGTGACAAATCAAGCAAGTATAGTGTAGAGAATCACTGTACTAATCTAAACCGCAGAAGAAAAAAATTCTATAACCAAAAATATTGTATTTTCAGATGTTTGAAGCTGGTATACAAAAAGGAAAGTAAGAAGCAAAAACTAAACTTAAGAACGGGACTTATAGAAATAGTGCACATAGAACAGATCTACCGCTCCTTAGACTTGCTTTCAATGACAGATTTATAACTCACATTTCTGTGTGAATTTGGTCAGGTCGCCCAAAAAGTTACATATTGCAGCTTTAAGGAGGATCACAGAATGCCATCCAGATCAAGAGGAGTGATCAGCCAATCATTATACTCAAAAAGAACTGCAGATGGCAGAAAAATAAGTCAATAACAAACATTAGCTTTACTGCCCGTTCAGAACACAACAGAAGAAGAAAATGGACTCACTTGGATGTCCCCCTTGTGAGGGCCCTTGTGTCCGTACATGCACTCTACCGCCACCTTGTTGCTCTCCCACATGTGGATGCGGAAGAGTGGCCGCCGCCTCATGGGATCCTCGACCCGAGGGTCGTGGGGGGGCAGGTACATCCAGCCAATGATGAACAGCCCATCAACCTGGAGAGGGATGGGTGGTGGTAGCGGAGTAAAGGGAGAGAGAAAAGTCATCCCCTGACACAAGTAACATGTTTTGATGGGAAAATACAGACACATTTTTGGCCCCCTCTACAACAATGTGTGCTGAACAATTTAAAGACTGAAAATGTTTAAATGTGATAGAGGGGACACAACTGTGTAGGTGTGTGTGTGTGTGTGTGTGTGTGTGTGTGTGTACACACTAATTGCGTACCACCACGTTGAGCAGCCCTCCGTATGGGCCTATGTCAGGCTGCCAAAGACCCAGGATGTGTCTGTATGGGTGCAGCACTGCAACACAACACAACAGTGCAACAAAGGGTTAAAACACCAAAACAGTGGTGAACAGTTCAAATCGCAGGACATCACAGCAATACATCAGAGTTTTGACTGAGAAACTAATGACAACTCAACAGAGCATATCACCATGGTGGAGGTCTGGCCTCAATTCAAGGACAGCAGATATGGAGGGGGCATATCGTTATTGTACTCTACGCACGCACATGTGAAGTTATATCCAAGTGCATGAAAAAAAAGCATTGTTTCCTTTGCTCCAAAAGAGTGTATGATGTCAGACTAAACAGGGAGCTGTCACTGTAAGCGCTAACCATGTTGACTAGCATGCTAAATGCGCACATTCATTTCCCATTACCATTCCTAGTAGTCAGACGTCCGAGTTAAGGTAAGGAGCAAAGTGCAGATTCACCCCTTCAAAACCACGTCACACAGTCGGTGAGCACATGGTATTTGTTGCAACTGGCTGCAACACAGGAGTCAATCACACACTAGCATGTTAAAAGCCACACGCGTGTTGAGCCAGTCAGGTCAGGCATGTGCTGCAGTACATACAGTGCCTGTACACGTCCCTGTAGTCCATGTGCTCGTAGTCCGGTAGGAGCTTCATAAAGCGGCCAGACTTCACCCGAGGGTTCACACCTGGACAGGTACGCCACAACAGTGGGCAGACTAATCAAGTTTAAAATGTCACATTCACAAGTACAGTGAAATGCCTTTCTTGCAAGCTCTAAACCCAGCAATGCAATAATCAATATCAACGTAGTACAAAAAGACAAAACATAAAGGTAGAACAAAAACACACAAGAAATAAAAATAAGAGAAAGTAAGCTAAAGTGCCTTCAGAAAGTATTCACACCCGTTTACTTTTTCTAAATTTTGTGGTTACAGTCTGAATTTGAAATTGATTCAATCGAGATTTTGTGCCACTGGCCTACACACAATACCCCATAATGTCAAAGTGGAATTTTGTTTGTAGAAGACTTTCGAAATTAATAAAAAATGAAAAGCTGAAATGTCGAGTCAATAAGTATTCAACCCCTTTGTTATGGCAAGCATAAATAAGTTCAGGAGTAAAAATGTGCTTAACAAATCACATAATAATTTGCATGGACTCATTCGGTGTTCAATAATAGTAGTTAACATGATTGTTTTAGGACTACCCAATTTCTGTACCCCACACATACAATTATCTGTAAGGTCCCTCAATCCAGTAGTTAATTTCAACCACAAAGAGCAGGGAAGTTTTTCAATGCCTCGCAAAGAAGGGCCCCGATTGGTAGATAAAAACAGACACTGAATAGTGCTTTTTGGAGGTCGGTTCGATTATTTTAAAATAATCACGGTTTTGGCTTCGATTAGGATTTTGTTTACATTAATTGTATTATGACATAATGACGTTACAATTTTTAAATGGAAATTCCAATGCCCACAATAGTGAAATGTAATTGCCAAAACATTGAAACTATTCCACTGCCTATATGTCAGGTCCACATTGGGTAGACATCAACAACAAAAAAACAGGAAATTACTATGAAATTAAATATTTCAGTTGCGTATATTACTTCGTTTTTATTGTATTACTTAATTTGTTTTCCTTTCTTAAAGTAATCATCTCTGCTCAGGCAGTAGCAGTCAGGCCATCTAACATTGTGCTCCCCATACTGTAATGTCTTTAGTCAACCTATTTATATTGAACAAATATTTAAATGCAACATGCAACAATTTCAAAAGATTTTACTGAGTTACAATTCATATAAAAGGAAATCAGTAAATTGACAGACCCCCATTAGACCCTAATCTATGGATTTCACCTGACTGGGCATACAGATATGCATCTGTTGGCCACAGATACACTATATATAGACACAAAAAGTATGTGGACACCCCTTCAAATTAGTGGATTCTACTATTTCAGCCACACCCGTTGCTGGCAGGTGTGTAAAACCGAGCACACTAGTCTTGCAATCTCCATAGTCAAACATTGGCAGTAGAATGGCCTTCCTAAAGAGCTCAGTGACTTTCAACATGGCATCGTCATAGGATGCCACCTTTCCAACAAGTCAGTTCGTCACATTTCTGCCCTGCTAGAGCTGCCCTGGTCAACTGTAAGTGCTGTTATTGTGAAGTGGAAACGTTTAGGAGCAACAATGGCTTAGCTGAGAAGTGGTAGGCCACACAAGCTCACAGAACGGGACCGCTGAAGCGAGTAAAAATCGTCTGTCCTCAGTTACAACCCTCACTACTGAGTTCAAAACTGCTTCTGGAAGCAACGTCAGCACAAGAACTGTTTGTCGGGAGCTATATGAAATGGTTTTCCATGGCCGAGCAGCCGCACACAAGCCTAAGATCACCATTCGCAATGCCAAGTGTCGGCTGCAGTGGTGTAAAGCCCACCGCCATTGGACTCTGGAGCAATGGAAACGCGTTCTCTGGAGTGATGAATCACGCTTCATCATCTGGGACTCCGACAGATGAATCTGGGTTTGGAGGATGCCAGGAGAACGCTACCTGCCCCAATGCACAGTGCCACCTGTAAACTTTGGTGGAGGAGCAATAATGGGTTGGGGTTGTTTTTCATGGTTCAGGCTCCTTAGTTCCAGTGAAAGGAAATGAACGCGACAGCATACAATGACATTCTAGATAATTCTGTGCTTCCAACTTTGTGGCAACAGTTTGGGGAAGGTCGTTTCCTGTTTCAGTACGACAATGCCCCCGGGCTCATTACAGAAATGGTTTGTCGAGATCGGTGTGGAAGAACTTGACTGGCCAGCACAGAGCCCTGACCTCAGCCCCATCGAACACCTATGGAATGAATTAGAATGCCAACTGCGAGCCAAGCCTAATCGCCCAACATCAGTGCCCGACCTCACTAATGCTCGTGGCTAAATCAAAGCAAGTACTCGCTGCAATGTTCCAACATCTAGTGGAAAGCCTTACCAGAAGAGTGGAGGCTGTTACAGCAGCAAAGGGGGGACCAAATCCATATTAACAGCCATGATGTTTGGAATGAGATGTGGTCGACGAGCAGGTGTTTAGATACTTTTGGTCATGTAGTGTTCCTTAAAAAAAAGGTAGGGGCGTAGATCCGAAAACCAGTGACCACCATTTGCCTCATGCAGCGTGACATCTCTTTGCATAGAATTGATCAGGCTGTTGATTGTGGCCTGTGGAATGTTGTCCCACTCTTCAATGGCTGTGGGAAGTTGCTGGATATTGGTGAGAACTGGAACACACTGTCGTACACGTCGGCGCAGAGCATCCAAACATCCTCAATGGGCGACATGTCTGGTGAGTAAGAAGAACTGGGACATTTTCAGCTTCCAGGAATTGCGTACAGATCCTTGCGACATGGGGCCATGCATTATGATGCTGAAACATGAGGTGATCGTTGTCCATAGCTAATGGCTGCCCATATCATAAGCCCACCGCCACCATGGGGCACTCTGTTCACAACGTTGACATCAGCAAACCGCTCACCCACATGACGCTATACACATGATCTGCGGTTGTGAGGCCGGTTGGAAGTACTGCCAAATTCTCTAAAACGTTATTGGAGGCAGCTTACGGTAGAGAAATTAACATTCAAATCTCTGGCAACAGCTTTGATGGGCATTCCTGCAGTCAGCATGCCACTTGCACGCTCACTCAAAACTTGAGACATCTTTGGCATTGTGTTGTGACAAAACAGCACATTTTAGAGCAGCCTTTTATTGTCCTCAGCACAAGCTGCACCTGTGTAATGATCATGCTGTTTAATCAGCTTCTTGATATGCCATACCTATCAGGTGGATAGATTATCTCGGCAAAGGAGAAATGCTCACCAACAGGGATGTAAACAAATTTGTGCACAAAATTTGAGAGAAATAATATTTGTGCATATGGAACATTTCTGGGATCTTTTATTTAATCTCATGAAACAAAAACTTTACATGTTGCGTTTATATTTTTGTTCAGTGTAGCTAGCCTGCCTAAATATGCTGCAAAGCTGTCTGACAAAATAATTTTACTAGTTCTTCAAAAGTAGAGAAGGTATACTTTCACTGTCCCTCTCGTCATTGTGTTGTACATTCCTCCCTCAATGCGGTCTGTGTGTATCTAACCTAATGTAGCGGGCGTAAAAGTGTATCCGTCCAGAGATCTGTATACAATGACGAGATGCTCATGTCTATGCCCTAACAATGGGGGCCGTTGTTCGAAAGGCGGGAAGGCAGGCGACAAGTTTAGGTCCAAAAATAAAGCCATAGAAACGCATTGGCGAGAGAGAAACCTCTCGCTTCACCTCTTCCTCTCTGATCCGTCAGCAGTAAAAAAAAAATGTAAAAAAAATGGTGCAATGGATTATAGTCATGGTAGTTAATTACCACATTTCTGCACTGAACTAGGTTGAATATTTGTTTAAATGAAAACTACAACTCAGCGTCCCACAGTTCTTGAATTGATTCCTCCAATTTCTTTCGTGAAGGATTGTGTCTCTCTAGAGAAAACGTGTGTTGGGCTCACAAAAAAACTAAAAACCTAAATGGAATTCAAGTATTGAACAGACTTCGGTCAATTAGTTGTTTAATAATCGAAAACTCGGTTAATCGCTCAGCACTACCTTTGAGCAAGGTGAAGTTATTAATTAGGCATTGGATGGTGTATCAATACACCCAATCACTACAAAGATGCAGGTGCCTTTCTAACTCAGTTGCCGGCGAGGAAGGAAACAGCTCAGGAATTTCACGATTTTAAAATAGTTACAGAGTTGAATGGTTGTGATATGAGAAAACTGCAGATGGCTCAACAACATTGTAGTTGCTCTCTAATTGACAGTGTGAAAAGAAAGAAGCCAAATCCTATCAAATATCAACATAACACATCACCGTGTACCACTCTTCATATTTTCAAGCATGGTGGTGGCTGCATCATGTTATGGGTATGTTTGTCATCGACAAGGACTACAGAGTTTAGGATAAAAAGAAAAACGGAATACAGCTAAGCACAGGCAAAATCCTAGAGGAAAACCTGGTTAAGTCTGTACTCCAACCGATACCGGGAGACAAATTCACTTTTCAACAGTACAATAAGCTGAAACACAAGGCTAAATCTACACTGGAGTTGCTTACCAAGATGACATTGAATGTTCCTGAGTGGCCTAGATACAGTTTGGACCTAAAATCAGCTTCAAAATCTATGGCAAGACTTGAAAATGGCTTTCTAGCAATGATCAACAACGAACTTGACAGAGCATGAAGAATTTTTAAAAGAATGTGCAAATATTGTACAATCCAGGTGTGCAAAGATCTTAAAGACTCAGCTGTAATTGCTGCCAAAGTTGTTTCTAACATGTATCATCTCAGGGGGTGAATACTTATCGAATCAATATAGTTTTTTTTCATAATATTTTATAAAATGTTTGAATTTTTCTTCCACCGTGACAGAGTATTTTCTGTAGATCATCAACCAAAAATAACAAATCAATTTAAATTTCACTTTGTAACAACAACATGTGGAAAAAGTCAAGGGGTGTGAATACTTTGACGGCACTGCATATACAGGGTCAGTTTCAATACCATATTTACAATTTGCAAGGATACAGGAGTGAGAGGTACAGTTGAAGAAGTTGGAAGTTTACATACACTAAAGTTGTTGTAATTAAATCTCGTTTTTCAACCACTCCACAAATTTCTTGTTAACAAACTATAGTTTTGATAAGTCGGTTAGGACATCTACTTTGTGCACGACAAGTAATTTTACAAACAATTGTTTACAGACAGATTATTTCACATATAATTCACTGTATCACAATTCCAGTGGGTCAGAAGTTTAGATACACTAAGTTGACTGTGCCTTTAAACAGCTTGGAAAATTCCAGAAAATGATGTGATAGGCTAATTGACGTAATTTGAGTCAATTGGAGGTGTACCTGTGGATGTATTTCAATGCCTACCTTCAAACTCAGTGTCTCTTCGTTTGACATTATGGAAAAATCAAAAGAAATCAGCCAAGACCTCAGAAAAAAATTGTAGACCTCCACAAGTCTGGTTCATCCTTGGGAGCAATTTCCAAATGCCTGAAGGTACCACGTTCATCTGTACAAACAATAGTACGAAAGTATAAACACCATCGGACCACGCAGCCGTCATACGCTCAGGAAGGAGACGCGTTCTGTCTCCTAGAGATTAACGTACTTTGGTGCGAAAAGTGCAAATCAATCCCAGAACAACAGCAAAGGACCTTGTGAAGATACTGGAGGAAACAGGTACAAAACTATCTGTATCCACAGTAAAACTAGTCCTATATCGATATAACCTGAAAGGCTGCTCAGTAGGAGAAGTCACTGCTCCAAAACCAGCATTAAAAAAGCCAGACTACGGTTTGCAACTGCACATGGGGACAAAGATTGTACTTTTTGGAGAAATGTCCTCTGGTCTGATGAAACAAAAATAGAACTGTTTTGCCATAATGACCATCGTTATGTTTGGAGTAAAAAGGGGGAGGCTTGCAAGCCAAAGAACACCATCCCAACCGTGAAGCACGGGGGTGGCAGCATCATGTTGTGGGGGTGCTTTGCTGCAGGAGGGACTGGTGCACTTCACAAAATAGATGGCATCATGAGGAAGGACAATTATGTGGGTATATTGAAGCAACATCTCAAGACATCAGTTGGGAAATTAAAGCTTGGTCGCAAATGGGTCTTCCAAATGAACAATGACCCCAAGCATACTTCCAAAGTTGTGGCAAAATGGCTTAAGGACAACAAAGTCAAGGTATTGGATTGGCCATCACAAAGCCCTGACCTCAATCCTATTGAACATGGGCAGAACTGAAAAAGCTTGTGTGAGCAAGGAGGCCTACAAACCGGACTCAGTTACACCAGCTCTGTCAGGAGGAATGGGCCAAAATTCACCCAACTTATTGTGGGAAGCTTGTGGAAGGCTACCCGAAACGTTTGACCCAAGTTAAACAATTTAAAGGCAATGCTACCAAATACTAATTGAGTGTATGTAAACTTCTGACCCACTGGGAATGTGATGAAAGAAATAAAAGCTTAAATAAATCATTCTCTACTATTATTCTGACATTTCACATTCTTAAAATAAAGTGGTGATCCTAACTGACCTAAGACAGGGAATTTTTACGAGGATCAGGAATTGTGAAAAACTGAGTTTAAATGTATTTGGCTAAGGTGTATGTAAACTTCCGACTTCAACTATAAGATACAGTGCATACGGAAAATATTCAGATCCCTTGACTTTTTCCACATTTTGTTACAGGCTTATTTTAAAATTGATTAAAATATTTTTGTATTTTACCTCCTTTCCCCCCCCAATTTCGATCTTGTCTCATCGCTGCAACTCCCCAAAGGGCTCGGGCGGTGAAGGTCGAGTCATGCGTCCTCCGAAACATGACCCGCCAAACCGCACTTCTTAATACCCACCCGCTTCACCTGGAAGCCAGCCGCACCAATGTGTCGGAGGAACTGTTCACCTGATGACAGAGGTCAGCCTGCAAGCACCCGGGCCTGCCACAAGGCGTTGCTAGAGCGCGATGAGCCAAGTAAAACCCCCCCGGCTTACCCTCCCGTAACCCAGATGACGGACCAACTGTGTGCTGCCCTATGGGACTCCCGATCACGGCCGGATGTGATACAGCCCGGGAGAGAACCAGGGTCTGAAGTGAAGACTCTAGCACTGCGATGCAGTGCCTTAGACCGCTGGCCACTCGGGAGCCCCCTTTACGTTACACCCTTATTCTATAATTTATTAAATTGTTTTTTCCCCCCCCTCATCAATCTACACACAATACCCCATAATGACAAAAGAAAAACTGGGTTTTAGAAATTTTGGCAAATATATTAAAAATACAAAACTGAAATATCACATTTACATAAGTATTCAGACCCTTTACTCAGAACTTTGTTGAAGTACCTTTGGCAGCAATTACAGCCTTGAGTCTTCTTAGGTATGACTCTACAAGCTTGGCACACCTGTATTTGGTCAGTTTCTCCCATTCTTCTCTGCAGATCCTCTCAAGCTCTGTCAGGTTGGATGGGGAGTGTCGCTATTTTTCAGGTCTCGCTAGAGATGTTTGATCGGGTTCAAGTCCAGGCTCTGTCTGGGCCACTCAAGGACATTCAGAGACTTGTCCCAAAGCCACTCCTGTGCTGTCTGGCTGTGTGCTTAGGGTCGTTGTGAACCTTTGCCCCAGTCTAAGGTCCTGAGCGCTCTGGAGCAGGTTTTCATCAAGGATCTCTATGTACATTGCTCCATTCAGCTTTCCTCGATCCTGACCAGTCTCCCACTCTCTGCCGCTGAATAACATCCCCACAACAGGATGCTAACACCACCATGCTTCACTGTAGGGATGGTGCCCGGTTTCCTCCAGACATGACGCTTGGCATTCAGGCCAAAGAGTTCAATCTTGTTTTCATCAGTCCAGAGAATTTTGTTTCTCATGGTCTGGGAGTCTTTAGGTGCCTTATGGCAAACTTGAAGCGGGCTTTCATGTGCCTTTTACCGAGGAGTGGCTTCCGTCTTGCCACTCTACCATAATGGCCTGATTGTTGGAGTGCTGCAGAGATGGTTGTCCTTTTGGAAGGTTCTCCACACTCCGGAGCTCTGTCAGTGACTATTGGATTCTTGTTCACCTCCATGATCAAGGCCCTTCTCCCCCGATTGCTCAGTTTGGCTGGGCGGACAATTCTAAGAAGAGTCTTGGTGGTTCCAAACTTCTTCCATTTAAGAACGATGGAGGCCACTGTGTTTTTTGGGACCTTCAGTGCTGCAGACATTTTTTGGTACCATTCCCCAGATCTATCCCATCTTGGAGCTCTATGGACAAATTCTCTTGACCTCATGGCTTGATTTTTGGTCTGACATGCACTGTCAACTGTGGGACCTTATATAGACAGGTGTGGGCCTTTCCAAATAATGTCCAATTGAATTTACCACAGGTGGACTCCAATCAATTTCGAGTCTCATAGCAAAGAGTCTGAGTACTAAAATAAACTGTTTTCGCTTTGTCATTATGGGGTATTGTGTGTAGACTGATGAGGAATTAATTTGATTTTATTAATTTTAAAATAAGGCAGTAATGTAATAAATTGCAGAAAATGTCAAGGGGTCTGAAAACTATCCGAATGCACTGTATATTTTACCAGTTACACTTACTTTTGATACTTAAGTATATTAAAAACCAAATACTTTTAGACATTTACTCAAGTAGTATTTTACTGGGTGACTTTCACTGGAGTCATTGTCTATTAAGGTATCTTTATTTTTACTCAAGTATGCCAATTAGGTACTTTTTCCACAACTGATAAAATACAAGGGTCACTCAGCTAGTCCATGTAGCCATTTTGTTAGCTATTTGCAGTCTTATTGCTTGGGGATAGAAGCTGTTCAGGAGTCTGTTGGTGTCAGACTTGAAGCACTGGTGTTGCTTGCCATGGGGAAGCAGAGAGAACAGTCTATGGCTTGGGTGGCTGGAGCCTTCCTTTCACACTGCTTGATATAGAAGTCCTGGATGGCAGGGAGCTTGACCCCAGCGCCATGAGATCAAGTGCATTGCTGTTGTCATACCAAGCAGTGGTGCAACCAGTCAAGATGCTCTCAATGGTGCAGTTGTAGAATTATTTGAGGATTTGAGGGCCCATGCCAAACCTTTGCAACCTCCTGAGGGGGAAGAGGCTCTGTCGTGCCTTCTTTACGACTGTGCGCGGACCATTTTAAGTCCTTAGTGATTTGGACACAGAGGAACTTGAAGCTCTCAACTAGCTCCACTGCAGCCCGGTCAATGTGGATGGGGGCTTGCTCACCCCCCCAGTTTCCTGTAGTCCCCGATCAGCTCCTTGGTCTAACTAACTTTGAGGTTGTTGTCATGGCGCCACACTGCTAGGTCACTGACTCCTCCCTGTAGGCGGTCTCATCGGGTGGTGTTCAGTCCCAGGGTCCTAATACATAGGTATTCCTCTTAGGTGGGTGAGGGCAGTATGGAGTACAACTGAGATTGCGTCGTCTATGGATCTGTTGGGGCGGTATGCAAATTTGAGTGGGTCTAGGGTGTTTGGGATGATGGAGTTGATGTGTGCCATAACCAGCCTTTCATAGCAGCTAGTCATTGTGGCACGAGTCTGTCGAGTGTCATTTCTGTATCTGTCGGTCTGGTGTCTGTCCATATAGTCTGTCTGGGTAGGGTAGGTTGGTTCTAGTGGAGACATCAACTAGAACCAATCTAACCTAGAACCAACCTGGCCCCAAACCTGATAGCATCAACTTCATGACACAAAAACAAAGTAAGCATCTCCACCATAAATACCAATTTTCCACAAGCCATCTTGAGGTTACCCCTACAGTTGCAAACAACTGAGTTAATCCCCAAAGTATCAAAGCCAAGAAAATCCCTCAAAGGGTGCTATTGCTAACTACTGGAAAGTGTTTAACAGCAGCCCCTGTCCAAATGAGGATGAGGCTAGTCAAGATGCTGGAATTTAAAGGATGAAACAGAGTCATCGATGATTTGCAGAAAGTGACAGTATGTGGTATTATTCCTGGACCTTCAATGCACAAGTAATACTAGTGTGACTTGGTTCAATTAGTCAATGTAAAGATGCCCATTGTTGTCTAACTATGGCCCAGAGTTTTTCCTGGTCAGGTCACAGGGTCTGGTCAGGAAAAACTTTTGATCCTGATAATAAATGTTTGATGTTTTCAGAAAGAGAGAGACTCACGTTTGGCATAGAGCTCCCGACTGGACACACCCACCACCTCCATCTTCCGCAAGTCCTCCCTCATTCCAAACTCTTTGGGAGAGAGATAGAGACAGACAGACATGTGACAATGAAGGCCAAGGCAGATTGTGACAGTAGCCTAGTCATCAAAGCTACTTTTGCTTTAGCAAACTCCACTCCACTAGCATGACAACAAAATACAGGAGTTGCCTTAGGCACATACATGATGGCATGACAATAAAAACACATTCAGAGCTGGCCGCCTAGGCTTATATGAGAAATATGCACATCCAAAATTCCAAAACGATGCTGACCCAATAATGGATTGGATACTATGAATAAAGAAAGAAATCCAAATCCAATACATGGTATATCAGGCAAATTCAAATCTGTACCTCAGCCAGTTCCACTGCTGATTTTCATTATTCCCCTCTAATCAAGGACTGATTTGGACCTGGGACACCAGGTGGGTGTAAGTAATTATCAGGTAGAACAGAAAACCAGCAGTATTCCAGACCTCAAGGCTCAGACTTGAATACCCCTGGCCTGCGTATCTACAGTGAACATATCATAGCTGCCTTGGTCACCATGTTTACATGATGTCTTAGCTACTAAAATGCACATTTCTCTCAAATGAAAAAATGCCAGTGTACACTACTGCTTTACTTGGCAGATGTCCCAATGGCACAGCCAATATTAGACTTGTGCGTCTTGTACCCACAAGAACTATGGCTTTCACTGAGAAAAAACACTCATGCAAACTTACATTGGCGAACTACAAGTTGTAATTTATTTTTATTTTTTTTGAATTTTAGTTTTCAGACTAGATTTTTTAAATCTCATTTCAGTTTGATAAAACCTTTCCATTTCATTTTAATACTATTTAGTTTCAAGGTTATGGACAGAAAGTAGCCTATGCAGCCTTATTCTAAAATTGATTCAATTACGGTTTTCCTCATTAATCTACACACAATACCCGATAATGATGAAGGGAAAACAGGTTTAGAAATAATTGCAAATGTATTAAAAATAAATAAATGCAAGAATGTACATAAGTATTTAGACCCTTTGCTATGAGATTCGAAATTGAGCTCAGGTTTATCCTGTTTCCATTGACCATCTTTGAGATGTTTCTACAACTTGATAGGAATTAATATCGGAATCGGATGATATTAGCAAAAAAAGCCAACATCGGAATCAGCCCGATGTCTAGTTTAACGCCGATGTGAAAAACCGATGTCAAAGCTGACGTGCATACCTACAGTTGCCATAGGAACTTTACATACACCTTAGCCAAATACATTTAAAAACTCAGTTTTTCACATTTCCTGACATTTAATCCTAGTAAATAATTCCCTGTCTTAGGTCAGTTAGGATCACCACTTTATATTAAGAATGTGAAATGTCAGAATAATAGTAGAGAGAATGATTTATTTCAGCTTTTATTTCTTTCATCACATTCCCAGTGGGTCAGAAGTTTACATACACTCAATTAGTATTTGGTAGCATTGCTTTTAAATTCTTTAACTTTGGTCAAACGTTTTGGGTAGCCTTCCACAAGCTTCCTACAATAAGTTGGGTGAATTTTGTCACATTCCTTTTGACAGAGCTGGTGTAACAGAGTCAGGTTTGAAGGCCTCCTTGCTCACACACGCTTTTTCAGTTCTGCCCACAAATTTTCTATAGGATTGAGGTCAGGGCTTTGTGATGGTCACTCCAATACCTTGACTTTGTTGTCCTTAAGCCATTTTGCCACAACTTTGGAAGTATGCTTGGGGTCATTGTTCATTTGGAAGACCCATTTGCGACCAAGCTTTAACTTCCTGACTGATGTATTGAGATGTTGCTTCAATATATCCACATAATTGTCCTTCCTCATGATGCCATCTATTTTGTGAAGTGCACCAGTCCCTCCTGCAGCAAAGCACCCCCACAACATGATGCTGCCACCCCCATGCTTCACGGTTGGGATGTTGTTCTTCGGCTTGCAAGTCTCCCCCTTTTCACTCCAAACATAACGATGGTCATTATGGCAAAACAGTTCCATTTTTGTTTCATCCGATATTTCTCCAAAAAGTACAATCTTTGCCCCATGTCCAGTTGCAAACCGTAGTCTGGCTTTTTTATGCCGGTTTTGGAGCAGTGTCTTCTTCCTTGCTGAGCGGCCTTTCAGGTTATGTCGATATAGGACTTGTTTAACTGTGGATACAGATACTTTTGTACCTGTTTCCTCCAGCATCTTCACAAGGTCCTTTGCTGTTGTTCTGGGATTGATTTGCACTTTTCACACCAAAGTACGTTTATCTTTAGGAGACAGAACGAGTCTCCTTCCTGAGCGATATGACGGCTGCGTGGTCCCATGGTGTTTATACTTGCGTAATATTGTTTGTACAGATGAACGTGGTACATTCAGGCGTTTGGAAATTGCTCCCAAGGATGAACCAGACTTGTGGAGGTCTACAATTTATTTTCTGAGGTCTTGGCTGATTACTTTTGATTTTCCCATGACGTTAAGCAAAGAGGCAGTGAGTTTGAAGGTAGGCCTTGAAATACATCCACAGGTACACCTCCAATTGACTCAAATTACATCAATTAGCCTATCAGAAGCTTCTAAATCCATGACATAATTTTCTTAAATTTTCCAAGCTGTTTAAAGGCACAGTCAACTTAGTGTATGTAAACTTCTGACCCACTGGAATTGTGATACAGTGAATTATAAGTGAAATAATCTGTCTGTAAACAATTGTTGGAAAAATTACTTGTGTCATGCACAAAGTAGATGTCCTAACCGACTTGCCAAAACTATAGCTTGTTAACAAGAAATTTGTGGAGTGGTTGAAAAACAAGTTTTAATGACTCCAACCTTTTTGTCTATAGGCTCCCAGCCTTTAGACAAAAACTAAAAACAGGAAACACCCGTGCTCAGGTCTGTTCAACGCTGGTCCGACCAATCCGATTCCACGCTTCAAGATTGCTTCGAGCACGTGGACTGGGATATGTTCCGATTGGCGTCGGACAATAACATTGATGTATACGCTGATTCTGTGAGCGAGTTTATTAGCAAGTGCATCGTGATGTTGTACCCACAGCGACTATTAAAACCTTGCCCAACCAGAAACCGTGGATAGATGGCAGCATTAGTGCAAAACTGAAAGCGCGAACCACTGCTTTTAATCATGGCAAGGCGACCGGAAGCATGACCGAATACAAACAGTGTAGCTATTCCCTCCGCAAGGCAATCAAACTAGCTAAACGTCAGTATAGTGACAAAGTAGAGTCGCAATTCAACGGCTCAGACACGAGAGGTATGTGGCAGGGTCTACAGTCAATCACCGACTACAAAAAGAAAACCAGCCCCATCGTGGACCCCGATGTCCTGCTCCAAGTCAAACTAAACAACTTCTTTGCTCGCTTTGAGGACAATACAGTGCCACCGACACGGCCCGCTACCAAAATCTGTGGGCTCTCCTTCACCGCAGCCAACGCGAGTAAAACATTTAAAACGTGTTAACCCTTGCAAGGCTGCCGGCCCAGACGGCATCCCTAGCCGCGTCCTCAGAGCATGCGCAGACCAGCTGGCTGGTGTGTTTACGGACATATTCAATCAGTCCTTATCCCAGTCTGCTGTTCCCACATGCTTCAAGAGGACCACCATTGTTCCTGTTCCCAAGAAAGCTAAGGTAACTGAGCTAAACGACTATCGCCCCGTAGTACTCACCTTCGTCATCATGAAGTGCTTTGAGAGACTAGTCAAGGATCATATCACCTCCACCCTACCGGACACCCTAGACCCACTCCAATTTGCTTACCGCCCCAACAGGTCCACAGACAACGCAATCACACTGCCCTAACCCATCTGGACAAGAGCAATACCTATGTAAGAATGCTGTTCATCGACTACAGCTCAGCATTTAGCACCATAGTACCCTCCAAACTTGTCATTACGCTGTGCAACTGTGTCCTGGACTTTCTGAAGGGCCGCCCCCAGGTGGTGAGTGTAGGAAACAACATCTCCTCCCCACTGATCCTCAAAACAGAAGAGGGAGCAGCCCCATATCCACATCGACGGGACAGTAGTGGAGAAGGTGGAAAGTTTTAAGTTCCTCGGCGTACACATCACGGACAAACTGAAATGGTCCACCCACACAGACAGCGTGGTGAAGAAGGCGCAACAGAGCCTCTTCAACCTCAGGGGGCTGAAGAAATTTGGCTTGTCACCAAAATCACTCACAAACTTCTACAGATGCACAATTGAGAGCATCCTGTCTGGCTGTATCACCGCCTGGTACAGCAACTGCTCCGCCCACAACCGTAAGGCTCTCCAGAGGGTAGTGAGGTCTCCACAACGCATCATCGGGGGAAAACTACCTGCCCTCCAGGACATCTACACCACCTGATGTCACCGGATGGCCAAAAAGATCATCAAGGACAACAACCACCCGAGCCACTGCCTGTTCACCCCGCTATCATCCAGAAGGCGAGGTCAGTACAGGTGCATCAAAGCTGGGACCGAGACTGAAAAACAGCTTCTTTCTCAAGGCCATCAGACTGATAAACAGCCATCACTAACATTGAGTGGCTGCTGCCAACATACTGACTCAAATCTCTAGCCACTTTAATAATTAAAATTGGATGTAATAAATGTATCACTAGTCACTTTAAACAATGCCACTTTATATAATGTTCACATACCCTACATTACTAATCTCATATGTATATACTGTACTCTATAGGTAGATGACGTAGAACGGATACGGCAAGCCGGTAGCGAGTAGGTCTATAAATATACATGTATAAGAATAAGTAAGGAAATGTGAACACACATATTCCATCAACAACACTTTAACAATCTAATGAACAATCTATAATGACGTACCAGCCTTGATCTTCGTGTTCGTAAAGCGATGTGAGGCATTAACATCTGCTAACCATGTGTATGTGACCAATACAATTTTATTTGATTTAAACTTCTGACTTGAACTGTATATAACGTAGGTACATGACGTAATGACGCAAACATACTTTTTTTTGCTACACAGCATTTCTAACCTAGCCCAAAATGTCTGCTGTGTGGATCGAGCAGTCAACAAGATGAGCAGTCATTTGAAAGAGTAAGAACATTTCAGCGAGACAACTCAAAGGCGAAATCCATTAACGCCAAGATAATGGAATCTTCAGTTAGTGCTAAACACGGCTGCTAGAATCTTGACTAGAACCAAAAAATGTGATCATATTACTCCAGTGCTAATCTCTGCACTGGCTTCCTGGTAAGGCTAGGGCTGATTTCAAGGTTTTACTGCTAACCTACAAAGCATTACATAGGCTTGCTCCTACCAATCTTTCCGATTTGGTCCTGACGTACATACCTACATGTACGCTACGGTCAAAATACCCAGGCCTCCTTACTGTCCCTAGAATTTCTAAGCAAACAGCTGGAGGCAGGGCTTTCTCCTATAGAGCTCCATTTTTACAGAATGGTCTGCCTATCCATGTGATCTCAACATTTAAGTCTTTATTGAAGACTCATCTCTTCAGTAGGTCCTATGATTGAGTATAATCTGGCCCAGGGGTGTGAAGGTGAACGGAAAGGCACTGGAGTGATGAAAAGCCCTTGCTGTCTCTGCCTGGCCTGCTCCCCTCTCTCCACTGGGATTCTCTGCATCTAATCCTATTACAGGGGCTGAGTCACTGGCTTACTGGTGCTCTTCCATGCAGTCCCTACGATGGCTGCGTCACTTGAGTGGGTTATGTCACTGACGTGATCTTCCTGTCCGGGTTGGCGCCCCCCACGGGTTCTTGCCGTGGGGGAGATCTTTGTGGGCTATATTCTGCCTTGTTTCAGGGTAGTAGGTTGGTGGTTGAAGATATCCCTCTAGTGGTGTGGGAGCTGTGCTTTGGCAAAGTGGGTGGGGTTATATCCTGCCTGGTTGGACCTGTCCGGGGGTATCGTCGGACAGGGCCACAGTGTCTCCCGACCCCTCCTGTCTCAGCCTCCAGTATTTATGCTGCAATAGTTTATGTGTCGGGGGGCTAGGGTCAGTCTGTTATATCTGGGGGAAGTCTCTCGCTCTCACACACACACACACAGCCCTAGGACCATGCCTCAGGACTACCTGGCCTGATGACTCCTTGCTGTCCCCAGTCCACGTGGTCATGCTACAGCTCCAGTTTCAACTGTTCTGCCTGCGGCTATGGAATCCTGACCTGTTCACTGGGCGTGCTACATTGTCCTGGACCTGCTGTTTTGGACTCTCTCTCCACTGCACCTGCTGTCTCTAACTCTGAATGATCGGCTATGAATAGCCAACTGACATTTACTCCTGAGGTGCTGACCTGTTGCACCCTCTACAAGCACTGTGATTATTATTATTTGATCCTGCTGATCATCTATGAACGTTTGAACATCTTGGCCATGTTCTGTTATAATCTCCACCCGGCACAGCCAGAAGAGGACTGGCCACCCCTCAGAGCCTGGTTCCTCTCTAGGTTTCTTCCTAGGTTCCGGCCTTTCTAGGGAGTTTTTCCTAGCCACCGTGCGTCTACATCTGCATTGCTTGCTGTTTGGGGTTTTAGGCTGGGTTCATGTACAGCACTTTGTGACATTGGCTGATGTAAAAAGGGCTTTATAAATAAATGTGATTGATTGATTTACAGTAGACATGGTTGAGGCCTTGTCTTCTTTCATAATGGTGTGTTCAAAACAAAAGGATGAAGCAGTGTGTTGCATAACGGCAAAGTTCCTTTGCGGTGCCTGTAGTCTGGTCGTTAACAATGCAGTATCGCAGATAGTGATGTGGGGAGAGGGGGGAATATTAATGTACATACGCAATATTATTTTGGGACAATATTCTATCGATATTTTGACTCCAAGTATCGATTTGGTAGTGTTAGCTTTTGCTTGGTCAGCTGTACCTGTGCCAAATTGGACAGATACAAAGAAGAGTCCTCTATCATTCTCTATAGTTGATACGTAGCACTACCCATCTTGCTTGTTAGCTTGTTATTCAATGCGTTTCTATGGGCTATAGTAGTAGGCCAAATTCAAAATATATATATATACACACACACACACACACACATATATATATACATACATACATACATACATACACACACACACACACACACACATACATATACACACACACACCTAAAGGGGTCCTAAAATTCAAAACCAAATAGCTAAATGATCCATAGTATGACCATTTTAACATAATTCCAAATGTCAGCTTTGTCACAATTGCAGAAAATTAGCTTTAAAATAATTCCCGTTTGATAAAACGTCACATTTCGCATAGAACATGATAGAATCATTAATTCGCTGCTATCTGAAATTACAATGAGCGATCACTTTTATTTACCCTCCGTGCATCGCCTTCTCCAGATGGTTTCCGTGTTGAGAATTTGCCTGAATTTCTTGCAGACGAGGGCCAGGTTTGGTAGCTCCGTGCCCGGGAGCGATGAGAATACTTCCACCAAAAGCTCTGGGGGTAGATCCAACAGGGACTGCGGGTTCGGTGGTCCGGTGCTTGCACTGTCCCCATACGAATTTGCACGGCCACATTCAGCAATGGCTTCATGGGCCACACTCGGCCCTGCCACGGCAGAGTTTTCCGGGCTGCCGGTGACGGCTTGTGTCTCACCCACAATCCGCTCCCCTTCCTCCTCGTCCATATCGGAGTCGCTTCCCTGGTCCTGTTGATTATGCCGCTGTCGCCGCCTGCACCTCCGAGACTGACCCACTCCGCAGAGCCTGGCACACACAGCCATCCGTAGCAGTCACCAAAGGGATAACATTACAACAGAATGTTTAGTAATACAAATATTTGACATTACTGCACCACAACAACTGCAGACTCGACAATCTCCCAGTCCAAGCGTGCCAGGGCGGAAACATGTGACGCAAAGTCGACGTAGCTTCTTCTTCTTCTTTGGTATAATGGCGTTCGCAACAGTTATAGGTGCATTCCGCCACCTACTGTACAGGTGGTTAATAAAGATGTAATATATATATGTTTTATAAAATATTGAATTTGGCTTAAAATGCGGAGTAATAAAAAAAAAAAACGAATAATATATATATAAAAAAAGAGTCCATACAAACTATCCATAACGACATTTTAATTCAACTAAATAAGCCTGCTTTTCTGTTCCAATCAGGTCCCAACACAGGCTCAGAAAGATCCTGTGATGGGGGGACATTTCCTGGTGACAGTAGTCCTTGCTCTAGATGGATAAAAACCTGTTTTGGCATGGACATTGCCATTGAGGGCTTCCACTATTTTAAAGTAGTCAACTGGGTGGGCCTTCCTATGGGTGAAGGAAGGATCACATGATACCATTCGGGATATCAGGAGGGATCAGCCAATGAATTATACTCAGCCAATTAATTATACTCAATTTGAACGGCCCTCCAACTGGTAATTACTAATGGCATTAGGAAAGATTCGCATACAGCGGCACTTTAATTTTGGGAGTCATTTTGGCAATTGGTTGCCGTCCTCCAGCGCCCCTAATCGGCTACTATATTGCCGGCGGCTCATTAACATTGATGCAGTTCCCGCCCCCTTCCCATTCCTGCTTCTCCGAAGTTCACTCCCACTGTCCTTGGTAGCGATGGTGATTTGTGTGTGTTTTTATGGGATTATCCTATTGTGAAACATTAATAAAAATGAATCTGCCAATTAAACTATTGTGTTGTTTTTTAATGTTTGTGTGTGAGGAAGACGATTAGTGATTAAGGCAGTAGCCTAACCTAGCCTGTTAACGTTAGCTAGCTACCAGTGGAAATCATTTCAGCTAATAGTAATCTATTGAGAATGAAATGATAAAATATACAGACCACAAATTCCAAATTGGCTAAACTAAAACTCTTTAACATCATCCTCAGCTCAGGCATCTTCCCCAATATTTGGAACCAAGGACTGATCACCCCAACCCACAAAAGTGGAGACAAATTTGACCCCAATAACTACCGTGGGATATGCGTCAATAGCAACCTTGGGAAAATCCTCTGCATTATCATGAACAGCAGACTCGTACATTTCCTCAGCGAAAACAATGTACTGAGCAAATGTCAAATTGGCTTTTTACCAAATTACCGTACAACAGACCACGTATTCACCCTGCACACCTTAATTGACAAACAAACCTACCAAAACAAAGGCAAAGTCTTCTCATGCTTTGTTGATTTTAAAAAAAGCTTTTGACTCAATTTGGCACGAGGGCCTGCTATACAAATTGATGGAAAGTGGTGTTGGGGAAAAAACATACAACATTATAAAATCCATGTACACAAACAACAAGTGTGCGGTTAAAATTTAAAAAAAACACACACATTTCTTTCCACAGGGCCGGGGGGTGAGAAAGGGATGCAGCTTAAGCCCCACCCTATCAACTAATTGGCGAGGGCACTAGAACAGTCTGCAGCACCCAGCCTCACCCTACTAGAATATGAAATCAAATGTCTGTTCGCTGATGATCTGGTGCTTCTGTCCCTAACCAAGGAGGGCCTACAACAGCACCTAGATCTTCTGCACAGATTATGTCAGACCTGGGCCCTGACACTAAATCTCAGTAAGACAAAAATAATGGTGTTCCAAAAAAGGTCCAGTTTCCAGGACCACGAATACAAATTCCATCTAGACACTGTTGCCCTAGAGCACACACAAAACTATACATACCTCGGCCAAAATATCATTGCCACAGGTAACTTCCACAAAGCTGTGAACGATCTGAGAGACAAGGCAAGAAGGGCCTTCTATGCCATCAAAAGGAACATAAAATTCAACATACCAATTAGGATCTGGCTAAAAATACTTGAATCAGTTATAGAACCCATTGCCCTTTATGGTTGTGAGGTCTGGGGTCCATTCACCAACCAGGAATTCACAAATTGGGACAAACACCAAATTGAGATTCTGCATACAGTATTCTGCAAAAATATCCTCTGTGTACAACGTAAAACACCAAATAATACATGCAGAGCAGAATTAGGCCGACACCCACTCATGATCAAAATCCAGAAAAGAGCTGTTAAATTCTACAACCACCTAAAAGGAAGCAATTCCCAAACCTTCCATAACAAAGCCATCACCTACAGAGAAATAAACCTGGAGAAGAGCCCTCTAAGCAAGCTGGTCCTGGGCCCCTGTCCACAAACACAAACAGACCCCACAGAGCCCCAGGACAGCAACACATATAGACCCAACCAAATCATGAGAAAACAAAAAGATAATTACTTGACACATTGGAAAGAATTTACAGAAAAACAGACCAAACTAGAATGCTATTTGGCCCTAAACAGAGAGTACACAGTGGCAAAATACTTGACCACTGTGACTGATTGAAAATTAAGGAAATCTTTGACTATGTACGACTCAATGAGCATAGCCTTGCTATTGAGAAAGGCAGACCTGGCTCTCAAGAAAAGAAAAGGCTATGTGCACACTGCCCACAAAATGAGATGGAAACTGAGCTGCACTTCCTAACCTCCTTCCAAATGTATGACCATATTAGACACACATATTTCCCTCAGATTACTCAGACCCACAAAGAATTAGAAAACAAATCTAATTTTGATAAACTCCCATATCTATTGGGTGAAATACCACGGTGTGCCATCACAGCAGCAAGATTTGTGACCTGTTGCCACAAGAAAAGGGCAACAAGTGAAGAATAAACACCATTGTAAATACAACTTATATTTATGTTTATTTATTTTCGATGTTGTACTTTAACTATTTGCACATCATTACAACACTGTATATATACATAATATGACATTTGAAATGTCTATTATTTTGTAACTTTTGTATGTGTAATGTTTACAGTTAATTTTTTTAAATTGAAATTGAATTGATTTACAGCCAAATTTGCTACCATGTCTAAGAGACAAAAACTATCAGGAAGCGAATATAAAAAACGAATGAGAAAAGAGGCACAATCTCTAAGCCAAAGAGTTTCGCTGAGGACATTTCTCAGCATGTAGTAAGGGCCATCAACCGTTGTGGAGAACAACAAGCCTCGGAGAACAGGCCATTCATTTGCAGAGACTGACGAGCCCCGGAGGAGTCCGAGCCATCCACTTCCACCGATGATGACAGCTCTCTTGGTGGACAAGAACAGGTGACCGCACCAGGCCTAGCCACACTTCTAAACAATGCCAGCGGAGCCGGAGACGCTACTATCTGGGACCCGGACTCAGATTCGTTGCTCCACGTCCCCGATGACAGTGGTGCTGCTGCTTAATCCAAATCCCATACAAAACAAAAAAGATCCCGGTGAGTGACCATAAGATATGAATGGATCTTTACGGGATATGTTAGTGCCGTCTGGGCCACATCAGCATAAAGAGGGGAATTTCCCAAGAGATGAGGCGCAATAAATATTTCCGGTGGCCAACTACAATAGGAGCATAGTGAACAGAGAGAGAGTGGAGACCATAGCTCGTCTATTCCAAGCAAAACGATGCAGCCTTCTGTTTTTGCTGCAAAGTCACACGCGTGCAAACCTGCGCTGGTCAGGGATGGAACCAGGGACTGGAAGAATCTGTGCCACCCCCTCAGCTCGCATGTGAAGTTGCATGATAGTTTTCAGGGGTGGAAGGAACTGGAGATCAGGCTGGTGTCCAAGCAAACTCAGATGATTTGATTTCAGGACCATGGAGAGCTATCGATCCCCAAACCCAACTGGCAATAATATTGACCGAGAGACGCTCCACTGGCAGCAGGTGCTGCAGAGGCTCATAGCCCAGATACGCGTAATGGCCACCCAGCACATTGCGCTGTGTGGGACCACCGACAGGCTGAACGAGCCAAATAATGGGAACTTTCTGAAGCATTTGGCCCAGTGTCGTCCGTGTTTGGCCGAGATAGGCCGTCATTGTAAATAGGAATTTGCTCTTAACTGACTTGCCTAGTGAAATAAAGGTTAAATTAAAAAAAAACATGTATAATAATAATAATTAAGTTTGTGGAAAACCTAGGTATCTTTGATGGAGTCACGAAAGAGCATGTAAGGAGAGTGCACTCCAAAGAAACACATGTGCACTATACCTCTGTAAAATAATCCAGAACGAAATCATTGCCATGCTGGCAGAAGACTGAGATCCAGCAGACAGTGTGCAGTGAGCTAAAAGCAAATATGTTTCTATAATTTTGGACTGCACACCAGACGAGCAAAACAGAGCAGATGACCATGGCGGTGCTTTAATTACCATTCTACCCATGATAGATTACGGAGACGTAATTTATACAGATACGTATTTGATCCCCTGCTGATTTTGTACGTTTGCCCACTGACAAAGAAATGATCAGTCTATAATTTTAATGGTAGGTTTATTTGAACAGTGAGAGACAGAATAACAACAAAAAAATCCAGAAAAACGCATGTGAAAATGTTTATAAACTGATTTGCATTTTAATGAGGGAAATAAGTATTTGACCCCCTCTCAATCAGAAAGATATCTGGCTCCCAGGTGTCTTTTATACAGGTAACGAGCTGAGATTAGAAGCACACTCTTAAAGGGAGTGCTCCTAATCTCAGTTTGTTACATGTATAAAACTGTGGACAGGTGTCTTCGTTAGTTAGTTAGTCTAAGGTTTGAGAGGTGGTACCGGTTCTGGTTTCTCGAGAGGTTCCTACAGTCCCTGTTCTAACATCTGGATGTGTTCCGACCTTACCCGATGTTCTGGTAGCGGTTCGTCGAACCACTCTTCGTGACAACAGTTGGTGCGATTATTCGCAAATGGAAGAAACACAAAATAACTCAATCTCCCTCGGCCTGTGGCTCCATGCAAGATCTCACCTCGTGGAGTTGCAATGATCATGAAAACGGTGAGGAATCAGCCCAGAACTACACGGGAGGATCTTGTCAATGATCTCAAGGCAGCTGGGACCATAGTCACCAAGAAAACAATTGGTAACACACTACACCGTGAAGGACTGAAATCCTGCAGCGCCCGCAAGGTCCCCCTGCTCAAGAAAGCACATATACATGCCCGTCTGAAGTTTGTCAATGAACATCTGAATGATTCAGAGGACAACTGGGTGAAAGTGTTGTGGTCAAATGAGACCAAAATGGAGCTCTTTGGCATCAACTCAACTCGCCGTGTTTGGAGGAGGAGGAATGCTGCCTATGACCCCAAGAACACCATCCACACCATCAAACATGGTGGTGGAAACATTATGCCTTGGGGGTGTTTTTCTGCTAAGGGGACAGGACAACTTCACCGCATCAAAGGGACGATGGACGTAGAGAGGACTTCCGGTCACAACTAACATACTTGTTTACGTGCTGCTGTGCGTTCTGTTGCTAACCTAACTTTGTTACCTACTGTCTATTTTTTTTGTTTGTTTTTCCATCGCTCTACTTTTTTTTTTAAATTCAACTTTGTCACTCCGGACGCTTTATCTGGACGTGTTTCGTCAGGACCTCCACCAACCGAAGCTAAGTAGTAACATTAACATGATGCCTTCTAATTGCAGTCGCTGTACTCATTATATACAGGAGAACGATCGCCTTATGGCGAGGATAGTTGTCTCTGCAAGCCCAGCTTCAGACGCAATCGTTAGGCAAGGGAAATGTAAGTGTAGGAAAGGATGAAACCGCGTCTGTGCCACCAGTAAGTACAGATAGTAGTATAAATCCCCTCGCACAGTCCCCGCAGCCGGACAATTTTCTCATGGCTTCTGGAAGGAAATGCTGTAGCAATGCTCAACCGGTGTCGCTCATTCAGCCGACAGAAACTTTCAACCGGTCTTCCCCATTAAGCAGCGGGTCGGAGTCAGAGGCCGAGCCTTCTCTGGTCTCTACTCCTCCCGTTACGGGGTCTGAGATGCCGAGGCCTCCCACCATTAGCTCTGACAAATTGAAAACTCTAGTCATTGGCGACTCCATTACTCGCAGTATTAGACTTAAAACGAATCATCCAGCGATCATACACTGTTTACCATGGGGCAGGGCTACCGACGTTAAGGCTAATCTGAAGATGGTGCTGGCTAAAGATAAAACTGGCGAGTGTAGAGAGTATAGAGATATTGTTATCCACGTCGGCACCAACGATGTTAGGATGAAACAGTCAGAGGTCACCAAGTGCAACATAGCTTCAGTGTGTAAATCAGCTAGAAAGATGTGTCGGCATCGAGTAATTGTCTCTGGCCCCCTCCCAGTTAGGGGGAGTGATGAGCTCTACAGCAGAGTCTCACAACTCAATCGCTGGTTGAAAACTGTTTTCTGCCCCACACAAAAGATAGACTTTGTAGATAACTGGCCCTCTTTCTGGGACTCACCCACAAACAGGACCAAGCCTGGCCTGTTGAGGAGTGACGGACTCCATCCTAGCTGGAGGGGTGCTCTCATCTTATCTACGAACATAGACAGGGCTCTAACTCCTCTAGCTTCACAATGAGATAGGGTGCAGGCCAGGCAGCAGGCTGTTAGCCAGCCTGCCAGCTTAGTGGAGTCTGCCACTAGCACAGTCAGTGTAGTCAGCTCAGCTATCTCTATTGAGACTGTGTCTGTGCCTCGACCTAGGTTGGGCAAAACTAAACATGGCGGTGTTCGCCTTAGCAATCTCACTAGAATAAAGACCTCCTCCATTGCTGCCATTATTGAAAGAGATTGTGATACCTCACATCTCAAAATGGGGCTACTTAATGTTAGATCCCTCACTTCCAAGGCAGTTCTAGTCAATGAACTAATCACTGATCATAATCTTGATGTGATTGGCCTGACTGAAACATGGCTTAAGCCTGATGAATTTATTGTGTTAAATGAGGCCTCACCTCCTGGTTACACTAGTGACCATATCCCCCGCGCATCCCGCAAAGGCGGAGGTGTTGCTAACATTTACGATAGCAAATTTCTATTTACAAAAAACAAAAAAACGACGTTTTCGTCTTTTGAGCTTCTAGTCATGAAATCTATGCAGCCTACTCAATCACTTTTTATAGCTACTGTTTACAGGCCTCCTGGGCCATATACAACGTTCCTCACTGAGTTCCCTGAATTCCTATCGGACCTTGTAGTCATGGCAGACAATATTCTAATTTTTGGTGACTTTAATATTCACATGGAAAAGTCCACAGACCCACTCCAAAAGGCTTTTGGAGCCATCATCGACTCTGTCGGTTTTGTCCAACATGTCTCCGGACCTACTCACTGCCACAGTCATACTCTGGACCTAGTTTTGTCCCGTGGAATAAATGTTGTGGATCTTAATGTTTTTCCTCATAATCCTGGACTATCGGACCACCATTTTATTACGTTTGAAATCGCAACA